>PITA01003037.1:0-140774 GCA_004023965.1 Spilogale gracilis | reverse complement strand
TGTTTCTCTCTGTCAAATAAATAAAATCTTTTAAAAAAAAAGAAAAGAAAAGAAAAAGAAAGAAAAAAAAATATGTGGGGGGGGGAATTCTGTACCATTGAAACGTACTTTTTTTTTTAAGATCTAATTTATTTATTTGACAGAGAGCGCAAGCAGGCAGAGCAGCAGACAGAGAAGGAGAGGGAGAAGTAGGCTCTCCACCAAGCAGAGAGTCCAAGGGGACTCGATCCCAGGACCCTGGAATCATGACCTGAGCTGAAGGCAGATGATTAGCCTACTGAGCCACCCAGGTGCCCCAAAACATAGTTTGTTTTATGTTCGGATCAGGGAAATTCAAATCAAAACCACACTGAGATACAACCTTACACCAGTCAGAATGGCCAAAATTAACAAGTCAGGAAACAACAAGAGGCTGCGGAGAAAGGGGAACCCTCTTACACTGTTGGTGGGAATGTAAACTGGTGCAGCCGCTTTGGAAAACAGTGTGGAGATTCCTTAAAAAATTAAAGATAGAGCTACCCTATGACCCTGCAATTGCACTACTGGGTATTTACCCCAAAGAGACAGATGTAGTGAGAAGAAGGGCCATATGTACCCCAATGTTCATCGCAGCAATGGCCACAATCGCCAAACTGTGGAAAGAGCCAAGGTGCCCATCAACAGATGAATGGATTAAGATGTGGTACATATATACAATGGAATACTATGCCTCCATCAGAAAGGACGAATATCCAACTTTTGTAGCAATATGGACCAAACTGGAAGAGATTATGCTGAGTGAAATAAGCCAAGTAGAGAAAGTCAAGTATCACATGGTTTCACTTACTTGCAGTGCATGAGGAGTAACCTGGAGGACAGTGGGAGAAGGAAAGTAAATGGGAAGTAGGGTAATCCAGGGAGAGAAACGAAACAACAGAGACTTTGGACACAGAAACAAACTGAGGGACTTGGAGGGAGGGGGGTGGAGGGATGGGAGAGCCTGGTGGTGGGTACTGAGGGCACCTATTACATGGAGCACTGGGTGTGGGGAATGGGGAATGAATCTTGGAACACTGGAAAAAAATTTAAGTAACAATAAAAAAAATTAAATTAAATTAAAAATAAAAATTTTAAATTTAAAATTTAAAAAAAGAATGTTTAGCTCGGACTGGATACACGAGAAGCAGCACTAACTACAAACTGATAGCAAGTTCTTTTATGATACCATTTTTTAGGAGTAAATAAGGTTTTTAACTTATTGGTTAGACTAACGAGCAGAATTTAAAGGGAAAGCCTGACTTGGAAGTCAACTTAATTATGGCCCTGGCATGCAGAGCTGAATCTCAGTTCCCATAAAGTCGTGCCTCTCATTTCGTTCCTTGACGTTCCCATTACCAAGACAGGACCAGACTGAAAATGCTAGTGCTTACACAGGGCATTTTTTATTTCAGCTCAACCACCATGCTCACAAAAGATGGACTTGGCTAGGCTGCGGAGGGGCCAGCTAACAGCAGTCCAGAGAAATAACCTTAGGGAAGAAATAACCTGCAAGAACTCCAGCTTGCAGGAACGACTGCCGTTAAACG
Organism: Spilogale gracilis; assembly: GCA_004023965.1. Classification (NCBI taxonomy): domain Eukaryota; kingdom Metazoa; phylum Chordata; class Mammalia; order Carnivora; family Mephitidae; genus Spilogale; species Spilogale gracilis. The sequence goes on along the minus strand of PITA01003037.1, from coordinate 139,209 downwards.
AAGCGAAGATTTAGCTCCCTTACGTTGGGTTGCTATAACGAAATACCATAGGGTAGGTGACTTAAACAAGACATACTCGTTTCTTACAGAGGCTAGGAAGTCCAAGATCAACATGCCGGCAGATTCACTCCCTGGACTTCCTGGCTTGGAGATGGCCACAATATGACTGTGAGCTCCCATGATCTTTCCTTGGTATCTTTGTGTGAAGAGAGGACTCTCTCCTACCTTTTTTTCTTCTAAGGACACCAAGTCCCTATTAGGTAGATACAAGGGCACTACTCCCATCCTGGCCATGGTTTATGACATCATTTAAATCTAATTACCCCCTAAAAAGCTTTACCTCCAAATACCATCACATTGGAGGGTAAAGCCTTAACATACGAATTTTGGAGGGATCCAAACGTTCAGCCCATAATATCCCCTGAATAAAGTTTTTAAAACATTTTTTCAATCAGATTCTGAAAATGAAATTCTTGCCTTCTCAAAGAAGCCCTCTCTACTACCCACTGGGTCTTAGCTCTACTACATTGTGAAATCTTAGCATTTGTGTCTCAGTCTACAAAATACTAATTTACATCTGTCCTTTGTTAAATAAATGCCCTTCTGTCTCTTTCATCTGTGGGTGTGGACTCCCCTATTAAGAATTCCACTCTTGGCCGCAGAGTAAGAAAAGAGGAGGAGGAAGGAGAGGAACAAGAGAAGACAAAAAAGAGCCTTTGCCTTCCTTCCTTCTGCCCCCAGCACCCTGCCCACGGCCAGAGTTGTCTGCAGCGGGTAAGGCAGAAACGATGGAGCCCTAGTGTCTCCAAGGAACAGAAGGGCCACAGAAAGAGCTATTTCGGTGATGGCTGGTCCTGAGGCACCTCACAGAACATGATGCGGAAGCACTCACTGTGCTGAGGGATGAAGACAAATCTGCTACCGGACAATCTCAAAATCAGAGCATGTGAAAAATATCCCGGACTTCATTGTCACCTCCTCCTTATCCACATAGCCAATTCCCAAATGGCAAAAGCCAGGAGATTGTATACCAATGGCTTCCATCCTTTGTGTTTTTTTAGGTAATTGTTTTTATTATCTAAGTATAACACATTTAGGAAAGTGTACAAGCAATGAATTTTTACAGTGAATGCATCCATGTAACCACCACTCAGATAAGAACATAGAACATTCCTGGCACCCAGAGGCCCCAACCATCCACAATGAATCTTGGAACACTGAAAAAATAAAATAAGATAAATTATTTTTTTTAATAATCTTAAAAATTTTTTTAAAAATCCCTCTTCTCATCCAAAAGTAACTGCTACCTTAACTTGTAAAATCATAAAGTAGATTTTTCGTATTTGAACTAGATAAGAATCATGTAGGTTCGCTCCAGTTCAACTGCATGTCTGTGAGTTCCATCCATGTGGCTGCACACTGTTTTCAGTGCTGCACAACATGCTATTGTATGGCAATAACACAACCATCCATTCCAGGGCTGATGAGCGTGGCCCGGTCTCTGTTATTTGCAACAGAGATTGCTCCTGTGAACATTTTTATATCTGTCCTTTGGGGCATCTGGGTCTCTATTTAGGAATGGAATCAGTGAGTCATGGACTATGCAGATGTTCAGTTTTGTAGCTTATAAAAGAGTATTTACAAGTGGGTATGTGAGCATTTCCTTGGTTCCACATCTTTGCCAACCTTCAGTTTTATCATGCTTTCACATTTTAGCCATTCTGGTGGGTAAGCAATTGAAAGTGGTTTTTATTTGCATGTCCTTGATGAATAAAGTCTATTGGCCATTTGGATATCATCTTGAAGTGCCTGTTAAGTCTCTATTAGAGACGGTCTTTTCTTATTTATTGAGTAGGACCAGGGGCTCTTTGTGTATTTGAATATGAGTCCTTTGTTGAATAATACATACACACAGATAGATAAAGAGGCCATAAATATCGTCTCTCATGGTATGACTTCCCTTTCAACTTGTATTGCTATATTTTGAGGAACAAAACTTCATTTTAATGTACTCCAAATTATCACATTTATTCCTTTCTGGCTAGTGCGTTTTGTGTCTTGCCTAAAAATCTTTGCTTACCCAAAGTTGTGAATATATTTTCCTTTACTCTCCTCTAGGGGCTTTATTTTTAACTTATCACCATTAGATTTATGATCCATCTGGAACAGAGCTTTTATTTTTTTATTTACTTTTTACATTATTTTATTTTTTCAGTGTTCCAAGATTCATTGTTTATGCCCCACACCCAGGGCTCCATGCAATACGTGCCCTCAGTACCCACCACCAGGCTCACCCATCCGCCAACCCCCTCCCTTCTAAGACCCTCAGTTTGTTTCTGAGTCCACAATCTGGAACAGAGCTTTTAATATAGTATAAGATAAGGGGCAAGATGCTTTTATTCCCTTGTGGATATCCAATTAACCCAGGACCATTTACTGAAAGGACAAGCCTTTTCCACTACCTCTGTCATCATCAATACATGTGTGGGTATGTCTCTGGACTCCATGTTGTTCCAAGGTCTAGTGATATGCCCTTGTGCCAATACCCCAATATTTTAAGTACTGTAACTTAGAAACAAGTCTTTGTCCTGGCTATGTAAGTCCTCTAGTTTTGTCTCTTTCAAGACTACCTTGGCCATTCTTGGCCTTGTGCATTTCCATATAAATATTCGAATCAGTTTGTTAGTTTCTAAAAAAAAAAGAAAATCTACTTGGATTTTAATTGGAATCACATATACTAACTTAGGATAAATTACATCTTTGCAATACTGAGTCTTCCAACTTATGAACGTTGTATATCTCTCCATTTAATTCAGTTTTTAAAAATATCTCTAGGAGCACCTCTGTGGCTCAGTTGGTTAAGAGTCTGCCTTCAGTCATGATTCTGGAATTCCAGGATTGAGCCCCGAGTCAGGATCCCTGTGGTGGGGAGTCTGCTTCTCCCTACCCTCCTCCTCCTCCTCCCCACTTATGCTCTCTCTCTCTCTCTCACTCTCTCTCTCAAATAAATAAATAAAATCTTAAAATATATATATATATATATATATATATATATATATATATATATATATATATAAATTTCCTGAGTAGAGTTCTAGAATATCTTTGGTCAAATGTATTCCTCAATAATTGATGATTTTATTTTTTCATCATTTTTGTTTCTAGTTTTCGTCACTGTAATATAGAAATTCAGTTGATTTTTGCATACTAATCTCATATCCAGTGACTTTGCTAATTTATTTGTTAAATTCTAGGTGATAAGCTATAAAGATTGTTTCTTTTTTTTTTTTTAAGATTTTATTTATTTATTTGACACAGAGAGACCACAAGTAGGCAGAGAGGCAGGCTCTGCTCCTTTGACAGAGAGATCACAAGTAGGCAGAGAGAGGAGGAAGCAGGCTCCCTGTCGAGCAGAGAGCCCGATGCGGGCCTCAATCCCAGGACCCTGAGATCATGACCTGAGCTGAAGGCAGAGGCTTTACCCCACTGAGCCACCCAGGCGCCCTAAAGATTGTTTTGAATAATCTTTGTATATAATCATGTCTACAAATGACAATTTTATTCTTCCTTTCAAATTTTTATACTTTTTATTTCTTTTCCTGGCCTTGTTGGAACAGCTAAGACTTCCAGTACCATGTTGAGCAGAAGAAATTATATCTGACTTCCTTGTCTCAGTCCCAGTTTCAGGGCTTTCAATATTTTACCATTAAATATGATGTTTGCTCTATTTTTAAAGGGATATCATTAATCAATATCTGCAGTTTGCTGAGACCTGAGTTGGCTAAGAGATTTTTTTTTTAAAGAAATGGGTATAAACTTTAACAAATTTTTTTCTGTATTATGAACATGATTTTTCTCTTTAGCCTGTGAGCATATCAAATAACACTGATATTTAAATATTAAACCAAATTTTCGTTTCTAGAATTAATCCAACTTGGTACTACTCTCTTTTATTTTTTGAATATATTGTTGAATTCATTTTGCCAACATTTTCTTTAAGTTTCTATCTATGCTTAAGAAAGAGATCGACCCAGGCACTTTTCTTTCTTATAATGCTCTTGCCAAGTTTGGAGATCAAGGTTATATTCATAAAATGAGTTTGAAATTGTTCATCTCTTTTTCCATTCTCTAGAGGAGTTGGTATAAGATTGGTGCTAGTTCTTCTTTTTTTTAAAGATTTATTTATTTGTTTGTCAGAGAAAGAGAGAGAACACAAGCAGGGGTAACAACAGACAGAGGGAGAGGCAGGCCTCCTGCTGAGCGGGGAGCCCCATGTGGGACTCCATCCCAGGATCCTGGGATCATGACCTGAAACGAAGGCAGACACTTATCCAACTAAGCCACCCATGTATCCCAGCGCTTGTTCTACTTTAATTTCACTAATGATATCTGAGCCTGATGATTTCTTTCTAGAAAGAACTTATTTACAGATTAAATTTCTTTAAACCCCAAATATGGTAAATTTTGGACAATGTTCCATCTGCACTTATGAAGTATGTATATCCCATAATTGGGAGTATAAAGATCTCTACATGTCAATTGGGTTATATTGGTTGATAACCTTCAAATAAAATCTTCTATAGTCAAATAGATTTTTTTTGTCATCTACCATCAGTTACTAAAAAAACACGTTAAAAAGTTACTCTAATTGCAAATTTGTCGATTTACATGATACACGTTATTTTTTCTGTCAACATTAATTTTATATATTCTGTAATTAGTTGTAAACTAATTGGAGTTTCTGGTGTCTCCTTGGTTGATTGTTCTTTCTATCTAGTCAAATTTGTTGCCTTAAGTTCCACTTTGTCTCATTTGCTGTACCACCTGATTTGCATGGAACATCATTTTTCTATTCATTTACCATCAATCTTCTTATGTCCATATATTTAAGGCATTTTTGTAAGCAGAATTAGTTGGATTTTGCTGGGTTTTTTAAAATGAAATTTCATGATTTCAAAGTTTTAATTGGAATATTTAATCTATTTTTAAAAGATTTATTTATTTACTTATTTGAGAGCAAGAGGGCAGAGTTGGGAGGGGAAGGAGCCCAAGGGAAAGAGATAGTCTTAAGCAGTCTCTGTGCTGAGCACAGATCCCAGCTGAGGTCTCAATCTCACGACCCCAAGACCACCACCTGAGCCAAAACCAAGAGTCAGACACTCAACCAACTGCACACCCAGGTACCCCCAACCCATTTTTATTTAATGCAATTACTGATATATTTGGATGTAAATCTACATTCTATACATTTCCTATTTCTCTTACTGTTCAGTGTTCCTTTTTCTCTCAATTCTCATCTTTGCAGTTAGTCTAGTTGTTTTTTGTTGTTTTTTTTTTTATATTCCCTTCTCTATTACCTTGTTAATTATTTCTTATTTTACTATTACTTTAAGGATTGTCATGTAAATACCATCCTTCTCTTATTATTGATTAGTACTTTTCCCATTCTCCAGAAAATGCAAGGACTTCAAAACACTTCAATCCTATTTACTCCCTCATTCCTTTTTTTATTATTGCTTATTGTATATTTTTATTTTAAATGTACTTTAATCCCATAAGACATTGTATTTTATAATCAATATTTATTTAAATTTCCTCACATTTGCCTTTTCCATTGCTCTTCATTCCTTCCTGCTTCTTCCAGCTTCTTTTTTTTTTTCCTTTAAATTTATTTTTGACTTTAAATTTTATTTTTTCAGTGTTCCAAGATGCACTGCTCATGCCCCACACCCAGTGCTCCATGCAATAGGTGCCCTCAGTACCCACCATCAGGCTCTCCCATCCTCCCACCCCCTCCCTCCAAGTCCCTCAGTTTCTTTCTGAGTCCAAAGTCTCTCATATTTTGTTTCTCTCCCATTTCCTTTCCTTCTCCTACTGTCCTCTATATTACCCCTTATGCACCACAAGCAAGTGAACCCATGTGATACCTGACTTTCTCTACTTGGCTTATTTCACTCTTCCAATCCAGTCCATGTTGCTACAAAAATTGGATATTCATCCTTTCTGATGGAGGTTAGTACTCCATTGTATATATGGACCACATCTTCTTTATCCATTCATCTGTTGACGGGCACCTTGGTTCTTTCCACAGTTTGGCGATTGTGGCCATTGCTGCGATGAACATTGGGGTACATATGGCCCTTCTTTTCACTACATCTGTATCTTTGGGGTAAATGCCCAGTAGTACAATTACAGGGTCATAAGGTAGCTCTGTTTTTAATTTTTTAAGAAATCTCCACACTGTTTGCCAAAGCAGCTACAGCAACTTGCATTCCCAACAACAGTGTAAGAAGGTTCCCCTTTCTCTGCAGTTTCTGCATAGCAAAAGAAACAGTCAACAAAACAAAGAGGCAACCCATGGAATGGGAGAGGATATTTGCAAATGACACTACAAAGGGCTGGTAGCCAAGATCTGTAAAGAACTACTCAAACTCAATATCCAAAAAGAAGATGAACACATCAAAAATGGGCAAGAGACATGAAGAGGCACTTCTCCATAGGAGATATACGAATGGCTAACAGACACATGCTTCTCCCTGCTTCTAACTGAAATCAGAAATGCTTCTTTCTGAAGAACCCCTTTAGTATTCTTTTAGGATGTACCTGCCGGCAATAAATTTAGTCTTTGTTTCCAAAAATGATTTTACTTCATCTTTATCTCCAAAGAAAATCAGCTATAAAATTCTACTTTGGCATTTATTTTTCTTCAGCAGTTTAAGATGTATTTCATCACCTTCTGGATTCTATCATTTTAGTTGAGAATTCTGTTATTAGTCTTCCTGTTGCTTCCTCAAAGGTAATGGGTCTTTTTTTTCTCAAGGTGCATTTAAATTTTCTTTTTGTCTTTGCCATTTGGAAGTATTACCAGCATGTGTTTGTGTCTTTCTTTACATTTATCCTGCTTGGGGCTTATAGCACTATTTTAGTCTATGGTTTGGTACACTTCATTATTTTTGGAAAATTCTGTTAGTATCTCTTTAAATATGGCTTCTTCCATTATCTTTCTGGGATTCCAATGACGTGTGTTAGACCCTCTTCATTATATATCATGTCTCTTTTACAGATATTTTCTTCATTTTTCATCTTTTTTTCTCTTCTGGTTTTAGGAAGGATATTTTTTTTACTGGCCTATCTTCTAGATCACTAATCTCTCTTCAGCTGTGTCTAAGCCACTGTTAAATCCACCTACTTATGCTTAATATGAGTGATTCTATTTCAGTTCTAGAATTTCTATTTGATTTTTTTTCTATTTGCTTTTTTATGTAAATATATCATAATTCTCTGGTGAAATTGTCCCTCTTGTCGTTTACTGTCTTGAACCTGTTAGTCACTGACATTAAAGCCCCTGTCTGATAAGTGCAATATCTGTTATCATCTGTGGGTCTGCTCTGAATGTCTTTTTCTTCTCTTGATTCTGCTTCTTATCATCCTGGTATTTGCTGATGGATATTATAGAAGTGCATGTGTGCGTGTTTATCTATATATCTATATCTATATAGATACAGATACAGATCTACAAAAAATCTGGACAGTGTTACATGATTTTCTGATTTTCTTAGTTTGGGACGGGCAACTAGATCAGGAACACACCATTTTAATTCAAATTAGCAACTGAGCTGATTTGAGCCTTAGTTTCAGTCTTTGTAAATTTGGTCTGTTTCTGGTCAGTTAGTTTGAGGTTGGGTTTCAGTCTTTATAAAGTTGGCCTATTTTTGGCAAGCCATTTCTCCTAGGATATAGTCCTTCAGGGTTCTGGACTAAAGTGGGAGGGTAGTTGTAAGCATGGGGTGTTTCCAGGATCTCTCCACCTTTGTAAGCCCTGAACTCTGATTTTTATCCCCTTAGCATCATGAGACTGTTTACAGTTCTACTCAGCTATTCAACTTCTCAGCCTGCGCTGCTTATGAATCAACCATTTTTATTTGGAGAGGGAGGTCTCAGAGATTAGACATTAACATATGAAAAATTAAGTTTGAGATAGAACTGACTTTTTTCATATTTAGTCTTTAGATCACTTTCTAAGAATATGCACACCAAAAACCTAGAACCAGAAACTCATCAAAAAAAAGAAAACTTCGGGTGCCTGGGTGGCTCAGTTGGCTGGGCGACTGCCTTCAGCTCAGGTCATGGTCCCAGAGACCTGGGATCAAGCCCTACATTGGGCTCCCTGCTCGGCAGGAAGCCTGCTTCTCCCTTTCTCACTCCCCCTGCTTGTGTTCCCCCTCTGGCTGTGCTTCTCTCTGTCAAATAAATAAAATCTTTCAAAAAAAAAAAGAAAGAAAGAAAGAAAGAAAAATTTAATACCATAAATCTGAAGCAAAGAAAAGTCAAAAAGAAAAGGCTGAGAAAGTGTCAGACGAGGTGGTGGCAATGACTTCAGGGGATACAGAGATGATTGAAAGCAGGATCCTAGTTAATGAGTGTTTTCCCTCTCCTCAGGGAGAAGAAATTCAAACACATTCTCATAATCTGAAAAGAAGGAAACCCTGAGGCAGCTGGATACCCATTTCTAGGAAGGCAAACAGGAGGAGGGTGACTTCTGATCACCCTCAGCAGAGCAGCCTCCATGTAACGGGACAGCAGCTATCTGAGCCAGTCCCTGGAAATGAGGAGGACTTGGGGGACTGGAAATAGCTGAGCACCAGGATGGGGGTGCAGAGCATGGCTCAGTCAGAGACGAGCTCAGGCGTGGTTGGAAGCAGCTGCATGAAACCCAGTTATCTCCTGCATCTCACGAGAGTACAGAGCCTGGGGAACACAGGAGGGTGCCGTGTCCCAGAACCAGCTTTGCTCAGTTCACTGCAGGGACCATGGCCTGTGCAATAATGTGGATCTAGAAAAGAGGGATGCTGCAAAGGGACAAGAAATGGCTGGAGGACTGTTGGGTCAGGGGATGGTGGGATGGAAGGAAGGCTGAATTCAGGTTGTGTAGGGCCATGAATGTCAAGTTAGGAATATCAAATTACTTAGGCCTTTGGTCTCAGGAGCCAAAGCACAGCTCTTCTAACCAGACCACCCTTCTGTTCTCCACTCAGCTCAACACAGTTTTCTCACAAGCACCGTGGTCAAGGCCACAGAAGGTGGGCTGTCGGCAGCAGCATGCAAAGCAGACGGGCAGCAAACTTTAGAACACCAAGTCCAGCGATGGGGCACGCTGTGAAATCCTACCCTTAACACCAGGGCAAGGACAGTTTAAAAAACAACTGCGCTGGATGGGATTGTCTGTAGGGCAAGACTGCAGATAATGAGGAGAAGTACCTCCAGAGTGTGTGGTCAGACAAAGCGAAACTCCTGATCCCAGCAGCAGAGGACCCAGCTTCACCACCGGCCGCAGTGCCTGCTTCCCATCTGAGACTCAAAATACAATAATTGCATTTCTCCATTTGCTTAATAGCCTTGTAGCTTGACCCCAGCTCTGCTGATCACCACGACTTACTCTTACGATCATGACTAAGGATACACCAAATCCTGGTTCAAAGACCAGGACCTAGTCCTGGCATCCCAGGCTCTGCCCCGACTGGCCTGGCTCGTGCCGGTCCCCTCTCCAAGTCTCCAACCTATTCTCCACTTTCCCACCCACCTACACTCACATCTTCTTTTCAGACTTGACTACACCTACCTCCGTCTTGAGGCCACCCCTGACCACATCGGTCTGACTCCCACGGGGGAAGGGACCCAGTCGGGGAATCCCAAGGCAGTGACAGAACAAGAAAGAGAAGCAGCAGCAGAGGCCTCCCTTTCCCTGAGTGGGCTAAGCACCATGCTAACTATTTTTCAAATGTCATTTCATTTAAGACTTGCAACTTCCCTCTAAAAAAAGCACTATTATGCCCATATTATATATGTAGAAACTGAAACTCAGAGGGGTTGGAAGCATGTCTATAGGATCCTCAGTCTTCCTTTAAAGCACCGTGCTGCAGGAAGGGCCAAAGTATTCACCAAAGGCACCTATGTAGCTTGGGGGCTCGGAGGGGGGAAGGCTGCAGGGCCCACTGACTGGATCTGGCATTTTTCAGACAGCACTAACTGCCAGCAGAATGGATGAGTGAGTGAACACCAGAACCGACTGTTGAAGATGAGGATGACCCAGCCAGGAAAAGGGGCAGCGGGGCGGGATGATGGTGGGAAGGCAGAAGCAAAGGCAAGCAAGCCCGAAGCAGCCAGGAATGTGAGGAACTACAGCAGATAGGTTGCTGAAGCATAAACGGGAAATAGAGAACAAGAGACAAGCCTGGACAGAGGGGACCTGAAAGGCCTCTGAAAGCACACAGGACCCCTGCAATGGTGATGACCGGTGACTGAAGGGAGTGGCCCGTTGGACACTGCAGCTCTCACTGTGCCCAACTCCGAACCACGACTCCCCCATGAAACCTGCTCTTCTTCCAGGCCCACAGGCTCCAGGATAGCCCCAGCTCCCTACTGAGGCCTTGGCTCCACCTTCCCCTTCATCTACCCCCCACACAGCTGTAGGTGTGACCCAACCTGGGATGCAGCAGTGAAGAAAACAACCATGATTTACTGTCCTCCTGAGATCTCCCAAGGATGTCTCTGTCTCTCTCTGTGTCACTCTCTCAGGAGGAAGCAGTATATCCCCAGGCCCCGGCTGGAAGGTGGACCATCTTCTGGCCACCCACAGCTCTCTCGCCTTCAACGGTGGAGCTGTGCTGCCCCACCCACCCCCTTCACTTGTCCTCAGGACCCTAGCATCTGCTCACAACCTTCCCCCCGCCCCCATGTCTGCCACCCTCTAAGAAGAACCCCCCACCTCAAAGGCCTAGCATCCCGCTCCTCAGCAAGAAAGAGGGGAGAGGAGCCATGCGTACACTGGGTCCCATTTACCAACCCCAAAAACTCACATCCAGAAAATTGGCAAGGTCACATTCTTTTGTTTTTTTGTGGTCATTATTTTGTGGGGAGGGGCAGAGGGAGAGAGAGAATCCGAAGCAGTCTCCACGCCCAGCATAGAGCACCACGTGGGGCTCGATCTCACGACCCTGAGATAGTGACCTGAGCTGAAATCCAGAGATGGACGCTTAACCCACTGAGCCACCCAGGCGCCCGTCACACTCATACACCAAGAGACAGTGTCCTAGAGGCTCTGCCGCTGCGCGTGGGCACATGGGCAGGAAGGCGTTGCTGTCGTTCTGGCACCCCCACCCAAGGGAACCTCCGAGAACCCACAGCATCACCAGCAGCCCTGCACCCTCCCTCATGGCTCCCAGACACAGGAAACAGAAATCCCTGTGAGTGGGAAGCCGCCCTCCCTACCCTTGGTCGTCAGGCACCTCGCAGGAAGGGCACATGGCCCTGAGCTCTGCTCCGGGGCACTGGGCCATCGGGCCTCCAGAAGGGGTATTTACTACTCCCCACTCTCACCTCCCCCGCACCCAGCCCAGTGACAGGCGGTCACCATTTGACTTAAGCTGGGGGGAAAGGATCAGTTCTATAGATTCCGAAAGTGTGATGATATTAATGAAGGTTAGCAGCAGCCCCATTCTCAGAGAGCCCCAGCCAGGAGAGAAAAGAGAGAGATGAGTACACAGCCCCATTATCCAGAAGCTGTGTAGACTGAGCAGTGGCCTGAGAAGGTCCCTGTCCCTCCACCCGACCCTTGCCCACACCCACAGAGGAGAGTCCCTATGGCTAAGGGTACCTGCCTGCCATCCCACAAGCCACACTGGTGGGGGCCCTGGGCTCCGTAACACCCCCAGGAGAAGAGACGGCTCGGGCCACATGCTACATAGAGTGTGGAGCCACACCGCTGCCCACTGCACATCTGGAGACGCACGCCCACCGGCTCCGGAAAGAGCGATGACGCAGAACAACACAGTTGGAAACAAGTCTGCATTCTCACGACACGTATCCACAGGTAAAAAAGACTGCCTGCTCTCCTCAGGAACCGTGCAAAAAACTGATGAGGAGATCTAGAAAAAGAGCTGGAAGCAAAGACCGCGAGGGTCCGGTCCAGCTTTCTCATTTTGTAGATAAAGACACTGAGGCCGACAGAGCCCGGTGCAGATCACTGAGCACAAGGTGTCCCTTGCTATTTCGTTTTCTTACCTCTGTCTCTGCCATCTTTGCCACTAGAATATATGCTCCAAGAAGGTCAGGATGCTTGCCTGTTTTGTTCACTGCTCTTTCTACAGTGCTTAAAACAGAGCTTGGCACATAGTGGGCACTCAGTAAAAGCAGGACTACCACAGCTGATGACCCACAGTTGTGAGCAACGTGCTGTGAGGACATCATGCCACCAGTTCTTGGCCGAGAAGGATTCACGGTAGCCTCCCCCAAAATACCCTACAAGGAGCCATGCTGCAGGATGACAGGGTGTCGAGGCAGGGGGAGGAGAGGTTAGTGCAGGTGGCCTTATCGGCCACTCCCCAATGCCCCAGTTATTCTGAGTTCTATATAAAGTGATTGGAGGTGGCGCCTGGGTGGCTCAGTTGGTTGAGTGACTGCCTTCAGCTCAGGTCATGATCCCGGAGACCCAGGATGGAGCCCCACATCGGGCTCCCTGCTCAGCAGGAAGCCTGCTTCTCCCTCTCTCACTCCCCCTGCTTGTATTCCCTCTCTGGCTATGTTTCTCTCTGTCAAATAAATAAATAAAATCTTTTTTAAAAAATAAATAAAAATAAAGTGATTGGAAACACTAATGTCATCCATGGCCCTTCAGTCAATGCTGACTGATCACTGTGACCAAAATGCACTGAGGAATAGGCAGACAGACAGCTCCATAAACCCAGAGAGGTGACCTTCTCCTCATCAGATGGGTTTTCAGCCCCGGTGACCCAGGCAGGAGAAGGAGAGCAACGCCACACTTGGGGTGAAGAGCTGAAGTGTGGCCGAGCCCTCCTGAGGAGGGGCCACTCTCTCCCGCACAAGAAGGGGGAAGGAGCCTGGGCCTGGGCCTGGGCCGGCAAAACCTCTCTTTGCCCGCTCACAGATTCCTCCTGCTTTGGAAGCGCTCATCACCAAGCACAGCCCAGAATAATGAAATTTAACCTGACTGGACTTTGCAGAACTGCAGACGCTAATTTAGTGGTGCTCATATGTTCTGCTTCAGGGACCAGGCAGGCCAAGGGACTTTGTGAAATGAAAGCCACGGCTCTCCTAGAGTGCGAGGGAAGAAAAGAGGCTTACAGACACCAGAGCCCCGGGACACAAAGAGCTCTTGGCCTGTGAGGGCCCCTCCTCTCCCTTCCCGCTCCTCAGCCTAGGATTACCCCTTTCTCCTGACCCCTCACCCGCAGCCTGGGGGCTGCCAATTGAGGGCCTGGCAGGTCACGGCACTGGGGGCAGCTCACCAGGGACGAAGACAGGGGACACACACCAAATCAGGGAGCCAAAACCGTGTCTCCTGAAGTCGGGGTGACGACAGAAGTGGTGGGAAGTTTGCCGGGCTGAGCTCTGCTGGTGTTGGCTGGGACATCGCAGATCCGAGGGGCCTCCGGGCAGGCACACATGTCAGCACAGACAGGTTCTGGGCTTTGACTAAATCCTCCCTGCCTGCTGACATCAGTCTGGGCCTTAACCCAAGCTCTGTTCACAAACATGAAGGTTAGAAGCGAAATTCAAAATCTCAGGATGCACCAGAGGCTGTAACCCCGCATCCCCTCAGAAGAGCGCCTCACTTTCTTCTAAAAGGGGAGCCTGGTGGAAGCTTCTGAACACTGGACGAATAAGAGAACCAAGAGGCTCAGAGTCAGGTGGACGTATCAGAGGGGGCAGACTTCAGTCGTGAGAAGCAGAATCTGGAAGAGAGCTCTTGAGTGGCCAAGGACATGTGCAGGACCAGGAAACCGAGAGAGAGAAAGAGAAAGAGGGGAAGAGATTGACTTCTGAGGGAGGCAGCCAAGGGACACTGTCCTAAACATCCTGACAGAAACCAAAGGAGATAATGAAAATGAATATAGGTCAATCACAATTTCCTACAGAAGCACAGCCCCTGGCTTACCCACAGGTGTCATTCAAAAGTTCACCATGACTTGGTGTCAGGAAATCTGAATGTATTTTTCCTAGAAATAAAGCGATACCTATGGTGAGGATATCAGGTCAGCCTGTCACCATCGTGGCCTGTAAATGCTTGGCAACAAGGCCCAGGCTTTATTCTTCCCAGATTTTCAAGCGCACAGCAGACAAACTGACAAGGAGCAAAAATTCCCATGGATGTAGGGCGAGTGAAAGGCTTCTGTGAGCGTCAGGCCTGATTTCACCTTTCACTCCCTTGTGTGTTCCTAGAGAAACACCGACATCCTCACTTGTTACAGATCCTTGGAGAATCACATTGAACTCCCCCTATTTAGGCCGTTTACCTGATTTATATACTATAATATCCTAAGGAAACTAGGTGTTCCTAATAACCCCATAGAATAGAGAGCTAAAAAGAGGGCCTGCTTGTGCATTCCAGGCAGGTCTCCAAGCTGGAAGCCTCATTTACTCAAGAACAAATGGAATGTAGAAGAAGCCCTGACGAAGAGCGGGTGGGGGTCCTCCACTTAGGGCCACCTTGAACTCTTGGCAACCTTCTGGACCCTGAGGTCTCCCTTACTAAAGAGGAGGTAAAACTCATTAAAACCTGATCTTGGTGCACCTGCGTGTCTCAGTCCATTAAGGATCCAACTCTTAGTTTCAGCTCAGGTCATGATCTCATGGGACGTGAGATCAATCCCAGCATCAGACTCCACACTGAGTGGGGAGTCTGCTTGAGGATTTGCTCCCTCTGTCCCTCCCCCCCCCCCCACGCCTGCACACACACTCTCTCTCTCCCAAATAAATAAATCATTTTAAAAAAACAGCCTCTGAACTTCTTAAGGAATTAGCCTCTCCCCATTGCTCCCACCACCATCCCCTTCACTTTAGATGGGTCTCCTCTCTGACTCGCCATCCAGCCACCTGCCCACCGCTGCTCACTTCATCTCTGTGATGATCAAAGTGCATTTTTCAGACTCTGAGATCCAAGAGTGCTGCCTGCTGCTTCAGACTTATGGTATTTCACCAACTGATAGAATTTCTGATGATCTGTGTCCCATGGGGTTTGAGAAATGGTTCCCACACAGTTCTGTCACAGGTGTGTCCTTTTGTAAAGTCATGGAAAAGAGGGTACAGAGTGAGTGCCGGGTGACATCACAGCTCAGGGAGAACCCTCGGGGCTTCGCCTCACGTTCATCCCCAGCAGGGCCTCTGAAGACTTAAGAATGAGGACTTGTCAGATCCCTACAAATAACGATTTTTACATGAATGGTCCCTTCTCTGGGCAGGGTTTGGAAAGGTTCTTCTATTCTGAAGTTCAAAGACTCGAGTAACAAATTCTTCTGACAAAGGGTAATTTGCCTAATAAATATAAAGCCCCTGAGAGGCCTGCCAAGGAGAATTTCAGGTCATTCTCTGCCAAAAAAGCAATCCTACTTCTAGGTATTTATTCTAGAAAACTGAAATGTATGTTCACACAAAATCCCTACACGAACATTGACACCAGCAAAGGCGGCAGGGCGTTCTGGCTATGCCATCAGCCTCCAGATCAACTGTTTACAGCGAACACAAATGTCCTTCAAGGAATGAATGAATGACCAGACTGTACATCCACACAATGAAACGCCACAGCATCAGAAAGGTATGACTGTCAATGCACGCAACTTAGATGGGTCTCACATTATGAAGAGTGAAAGAAGCCAGGCTCTGAAGGCTACATGCTAAATGATTCTTTATGTGGTCTTCAGGAAAACTCAAAATTATACAGAGAGAGAACAGACCTGTGGTTACCAGGGATTAGGGGTGAGCGGTATGTCTGACTGCAAAGGGACAGTCTTAGGGCGTTCTTCAGGTTGCTGGAGCACCCCCATATCCTCTAGTAGTTACGAGACCCTCTGCGTGTGTCCAAACTCCTAGGATTGCTCACCAAAAATCAAAGTGAATCTTACTGTGTATAAATGCCTTTTTCAGAAGTTCACAAATCTTGGACACCTCTCACCATGGGACAATGGTGTCTTGAACGCTGGCCAGCCTTGCTGACTTGCTCAAACATGCAGATGACCAACGAGAGGGACAGAAGAGGGGAGACGACACCCCCCTGGTCTCCATCCAGAGCCCTGAGCTGCCATAGGAGAAGTCTAGCTACCCAGAAGCCATTATACGACAGACCCATGGACGGAGCAGAGAGATAACAAGACCAGAGAGGTAACGAGGGCTGCCCAAGGGGCACCCAGCTCCCAGCATCTGTCCAGCCCAGACAGCCTTGCAACCAAAGAGGCCGAGGTCTAGCTGCACCCTCACAACAGATCCTGAGCCAGAACCACCCGGCAAGATCTCCCAAATTCCTGGTCCAAGAAACTGGGAGCAATAATGTATTTTGAGCAGCTATGGTTCAGAGGTCTGTGTTCACAGCCATGAATAACTAATAAAGGCACACTTTTTGAGCAACTGCCACATGAGAGACACTTCCTCACACATTATCTTGCTTGTTTTTCCTTCATTTCATCATTTGCTGGACACTTTCTATATGCCAGGGACTATCTACAGAATGGGGAAAGAAGTGCCATGAGCCAACAGAATGACCAGCATGGAAGAGCTGAGAGATGGCGGTCAGAGCCAGGGAGAGGTTGTTGGTTTGGGAAGCTGGCCACATATGGCCTGTTCCTCACAGAGGCAGCGCAGGTCTGAGAGAATATCATCAGACCTGATCTCGACACTGTGGTGTTCAGCATCTGTGGGACATCCAAGGGCAGGCGTCCAGAGCCAGTTGGATCATTGGCCTCAGGACCAGAGAAAGCACTGGGCTAGAAAAAAGAACGAGGGGCTTATCCCAAAGCCCTGGGAGCCATCCAGAATATGAGGTCATCTGTGAGGAGAAGGCATGGCCTTGAGACAAAGCTTGAGGAAGGCCAATATTCAATGGGCAAGAGGACACTGAGGACTGAGAAGGAAGAAAGAGGAAGGGGAATCTGTTACTATCAAATCCAGAACAGCAGCACTCGTCTGAGGAAATGACCAGAACCAGCAAGTGCTAAGAGGTTAAATCAGATAAAGACAGAAAACTGTCCCTTTCATTAAAGATGAGCACCTTAGCGAGGGCAGTTCCATGGTGGTGGTGGGGCAGGAGCGAGAATGGAACAGGAGGGAGGGGGAGGGAAGACAGCAGAGCCTGGACAAGGTCTAAGATGCTTGGCAGTGAAGACAGACTCTGGATCTAGGGGCCAGGGGAGAGGGTTTTCTGGACGATCGAAGCTTCAGACCATCCACATGCTAAAGCAACAATCTCAGAGGAAAGCTTTGGCTGAAGGTACAAGGTGGGGTAGGGGCTGTGTTGTCTCTGCCAATCACAGCTGTGGTGGGGGGGCAGAAAACGGGTACCCCTCCCCCCGGGGACAGCAGGGGCTAGAGCCGCTAATGCAATGGTAGAATCTTTTCTATGGTTTTGTCCACACTGCCCTGTAAGGAAGAATGCTATTGGCCCAAGGTTTTAGGAAAGGGACTGTGGAGGGCACAGGCTGGGCTGGAGCAGTTACTCACTGCGATTTTGCTGACCCTCGGTTTCCTGTATTTTTTATTGTTTTACTCTTCAGGCCTTCACAGAGTCTGACACTGAACAGATATCCCATAAACGTTTGTGAAAGAGAGGAAAAAGGGAGAGTCCCTGAAAAAGGTCACATCTTAGCCCTTGCTAGCTAACAACTGCACTCACGAGGAACAGCAGGGACCAAGGGCATGGGCAGCAGGAGACTCGGCCCTCCAGGCCCAGGCCAGGCCCAGGCCAGGCCCATCCTGTGGCTTGTCCCTGACCATCCTCCTCCTCCCACATATTCTTCATTTTCATTTTTCTCTCCGTTTTCTTCTTTTTTACCTTATGTTTTCATTACATGGAATGGGAGTAACTTCTGAAATGGTTTTGTGCTCACTGCTGACAGCCCAGTGTGCCAGCCCAGCCCCTTGCTCCCCCCACCGTGGGTCCTCCCTCCCCCATATCTGGGACCTGATGCCCAGAGCCATCCAGACCTGACTCCCACCCCCCTGGTCCCCTCTACATCTCACCTTTCCATTCACCTACTCAACCCTTCCCAGAAGGCCTTCTGGAATGTGAGCCCACAGAGAGTTTCCCCACATCCCCATAGCCCTAGCCACCTATGTCACACGTAGATATGAGTCATATGCTGTCTTGTCCATTGTTACTTCACTCTTTGTTGTGTCTATGACTGATTTCCTCAACCAATCATAACCATAAAGGAGATGGCTTTCATGGCCTGGGTCAGGGGCCTCGAGAGAAAGAAAGCTGCCCACTTAACCAAGCTCGGCTCCATAGCTTTCAGAGAAATAATCACCAACTAGTCATACAGAATGTCTATGAACTCAGCCAAAATCTCCTCCTGATCGTGTGTACTCCACAAATTTCCACCTATGTTCCCCATGCTTATCTCCAGCAGACTGAGGCTGAGAGCCGTCACTGCACAGAGAGTTGAGGGCCTGGAGGAAAAAAGGCGTGGGCCAGAGTTCTAGACCTGCCATCCACTGAGGGGCTGTTCCCAGGTTTCACTCATGAGGCCAACCTGATTTTAGTTTGCTCAACTTGGAGATGGAGCCTAAATGCCCCATCTCACCGCCTCCTGGGGTTGTGTGAGGAGCCGCCAGGCAAACCTACGTTCCAGTGCCTTGCAGACTGCACAGGCACGTCGTGGTTCTATTACAGGCAAATCCAGCGATGATTCACTGTCCACAAAAATGCACCCAGTTCTGGGAACAAAAAACCTCTCATATCCTTGACTATTGTCCTGGACAAGAAGGCCAAAGCTCTGCTTTCCTGCCCCCAAATACCCAGTGCTATTGACCTTGAGTGGAAGACCCCTCAGGAGAACTGGATAGCCTCTCCCACAGCCAAGCACCAGCCATTCCTACACTGGCCCCTCTGGTAGCGCCAGGTCCTACAGAAGCAAGGGTTGGAGAGTTCCGGAAGCTATGACCAGGAGCCAGCCTGAGCGCTCCTGCAGCCTGAAACAATGATCTGACATGGCCAACGGGCAATATATCCCTGTGAGTTGAGTATCATCACCTGAAATACAACCCATCCAAAACCTCCAAGGTTGGCCAAGGGCCGAAGCTTCCTGTGTGGAAAGAAGGGCGGTTGGGCTCTCCACTCCAGTCTCCCAAACCCACCTTCCTCTGGGGACTTCCCACTAATCACAGCAGCAGTGGCCTCTCCAGTCTCGGTGACCCCGCCCCTCACACATACTCCCAACTCTCCTCACCTGCCCCATGGCTCAGCATGGGCAGGAACAGTAAAGACTACAGCAAGGAAGGCCAGGAACCAGGCAAACAGGGACATCTGGCCCACAGGCGGTGCTGTTTCTCCATCTTGCATGCCAGGCCTCAGACCTGGCCCTTTGGAGGAGCCCTCATTTCCCAATGCAGTGGGGCCCCAGCCTCAGACAATAGGAGATGCCCCTGACAGGATATGGACCTTCTTTTGCTGACACCAGGCTTCTTATCTGAGATCCTAGCACAGCCCCAGTGTGGAAAAGGCCAGAAAAGGAGGTTTTGGTACATGAAAACTGGCTCTACCTTACTCACCTGCCGTTTGTGGGGGACATTATAACATGAGATCCCTCAAACCAGGGATCTGAGGCAGGATCTTGAAAGGTTAAGTCTACTCGATTGTTGCGACCATCCTGGTATAATACTGTACTTTTCCACCGAATGTTCTTTCAAATATTCAAAAATTATTTATTAGGGCTTATTATGTCTCAGGCATTGTGCTAGGAACTCTGAACTGGAAAGTAAGTTAAAAATGCACTTCCTGCTCTGGAAGGGTTATACCTGGTGGGAAGATGGAAACACGGTGTCATGGGTGAAGGGGTGCATGAACACAGCCCACCTGGGTCTGGGTGTGGCCTGGGAAAGCCCGGGGAGAGGACCGGAGGGGAGGGAGCCATCTATTTGCTAGCCAGAAAGGAACACCTCACCAAGAACCAAATCTGCTGGCACCTTGATCTTGGACTTACAGCCTCCAGAACTGTTGAGAAAATAAATGTTTGCTGTTTCAGTCCCCCAATCTATGGTATTTTGTTGTTACAGCCTGCACTAGGATATGAGTTATTTTAATATCTACCAGATATTCTATCCATAATAAAATGTAATATATTTAATATCTCCCTTGTCATAGGACACTGCGGTTTTTTTAGCTCTTCATAATTAAAATAATCCTCAAATATCTTTATACATGTGGTATTTTTATACTTTTATTTATCTCTTCAATAATAATTGTCATACAATAATTCTTGTTAAGTGGGGTCACCGAGTCAAAAACAATTATTTTTATGATTTGTACATGTTCCAAGGCTCTAGAAAGAGGTGCAGTCATTGACTACCCCACCTGCAGCATACAAGCCCCTCGGTTTTCTCAAAGCATTAGCAGTTAAGGAGATGTATCTTCGTCTTAAGAACACAGTACTGTCACTGGTACACATACAATGTAACTGTTCTAAGTTTAGCTTTGCCTTTTAAAGTACAGTCATGAAAAAAAAATAAAAATAAAAAAAAATAATAATAATAAAAAAAAATAAAAAAAAATAAAAAAATAAAGTACAGTCATGATTTTGTCCTTCAAATTAGGGAGAGGCAATGGTTACATACGATGCATAATTTACTACGGCTTCTACCAGGCTTCTCTGAGTCCCACTGGGTGGTACTCCCCATTCAAATGTTCCTTCAAATGTTCCTCTCCGACATGCGGCTAGCTACCGCATCAGGACAAAGTGACCCGTGAGCGGGGCTTCACCACTTGGCCTAGCTCTTCCCCAGCCCTCCAATGATTCAACCAAACACCTTCTTCAAAGGGTGGAAACTGCTGCCATTTGAGATAAATTCTTTCCCCTTCTTCTCAGCAATTGAACCCCTAGGAATTCATCTTAAGGAAATAATCAGAATCAGCACAAGGATTTTCTTTCTGCACAAATACATATTACAGCTTTATCTGTATTTTTATATTGGCGACTACCTAAACATCCAATGGTTCGTTCATTCCTGCATTCATTAATGAGCATTCATTAAGCACCAAGCACTGGACAAATAAACATGGAAGAGACAGAGCCCTCTCCCTCAGAGAGCAGGGGAGCACTGCTTCCATGGACCCCAGCACGGGCAGAGAATGGGTCACCATGCTGACATTAAAGACGACATGCTCCAAGAGTATTTAATGGCTTGGGAAAGTATTCATAATAATATAGTTTAAAAAGCATAGATATTAAAATCCTGATAAGACACAAAGTGGTGAGAGTGAGTGGTTCCCTTGGGTGGGGAGAAGAGTGGTTTTTACTTATTCAATGAGCTTTTCTGCAGTTTCCAAATTTACCCCCGTGCTCATTCTGTGCCAGGAACAGATGCTCTGTTAGTTTCACGGGGGTAGACTCCTTGCCTCTCGGACTTTCTCTCCTTGAATCCAGCTTCACTAACGGTAACCTCTCCCCAGCAACATTACTCTGGATTCCACACACACAGTTTAAGTCCACAGCCAGGTGGAAACACAAGTCTGAAGACAGTTTAGGGCACTAAGCATACACAGACCAATATAGATAATACTGACTCTGGTGAGAAAAACAGACCATATTATTCCACGTTAACATGAGAAGAAAGGAGCTTTTTACTTCTGCCATGACAGGGAAAAGTGACAGGTTTGATCCTTCCAGCAACCCTTATCTGCAGGTCACGCCTCATTCCACTTACCCTAAACCCTGCAGTCATGGCCCTTCGGGTGACAGGTTTGATCCTGCAGTCATGGCCCTATTTCCATCCTCATAGGCACAGTCAACCAATAAATTGTCTACACCCATCTCTGTCCCCATCTGTGAAGATATGAAAACCCACTTCTACAAGTGAAAATCAGGAACAAGTGAAGAATAAATTCTAACAAAAAGAGCTCAAAAACGGGAAAGGCTGCCCATGAAGTGAGGGGAAGCGTCTCCCTCTCATACGAGAACATGCAGGCCAGAGGTTTCACAGAAGGACTTTCCACATGGAAAGAGTCTGAATGAGACCACTCTTCCTTCCCTCCAGCTCTGAAGATAATGGTAACGTGCCCATTCTGCAACATTTACTGAACGAGTACTTTGTGCCAGGCACTGTTCTTGGCACTTGGGCTGCCTCAGTAAACCCAAGCAACCATAAAACTGGCCAACCAACCAACCTCACCTGCAGGCAGCAGTGGGCCAGCCACTCAAGGGCTTTGGACTTGACCCTGAAGGACAGGGGGCTGAGGGAGGTCTGGAGCAAAAGAGTAACATTCTCTGACTCTCTTTCCTTTTTTTTTAAGATTTATTTATTTGAAAGAGAGAGAACATGAGCAGGAGGAGGGACAGGCAGACTCCCCACTGAGCATGGAGCCCAAGGTGGGGCTCCTTCCCGGGTCCCTGAGATCATGACCTGAGCTGAAGACAGACACTTAACTGATTGAGCCACCCCAGAGCCCCTGTCTTTCCTCTTTAATAGGTCACACAGGCCTGTTTTGTTAGGATTCCTTCACAGTGAAATTCACGAAAAGGACCCACTTCCACCACTTTTTCCTTTTAATGGCTATGTTGCAAGGCAAGGGGAGACCGTCCACCCCACCAGACAGCAAGACTTACTGTGAACCACAGTCAGTAAGACAGTGGGGCATTAGCCCAAGAGCACACTGCAAGACAATGGAGCAGACAGCCTAGCCAGCCCCCTCCGAGGCTGTGGACACATGTGGGTCAGGGTGGCACCGCTGAAGACTGGGCTCCAAGCCCCACACCTTCCCTGTGACTGGACTGTCGTCACCTCTGTCTTCAGTCGGCTGCTCTCCCAGGAAGTCCAGCGCCCGTGCATCTCAGGCTGCATGCGGCCTCCCTGGTGAAATCAGAGAACCAGCCAGAAGCCCCCTCATAATTGTTCGCAAGGGTTGAAAGGTAGGTTTTCAGGGTATAGCACACTTAACGATATTAAATGTCATTTAACTAAATTACAATAGGGGAGGGAAAGGAAGCATCGCCTAAGCCAGCTGTCTCCGACCCAACACCATGACACACAGATGTGCTCACGAGTTGTGAGGGACTTAACTTTGACTCTGGGTTAATAATTATCATGAGGGGAGGACTGGTGAAGGTGAGCTGAAATCATAGGGAAAAGAAAGCCAGTACTAAAGTGGTATAAAAAATAACTGGTATAAACTCCTCTAGTCAAGACTCTGGCCAATATGAACAGGTAAAGCAAATGGCTATCGGGTGTGACTCCAGCCTAGCCAGCAGGGCCCTCCTTCTCATTCTCTCCCCCGAGGACCCACTGCTCCGTCTTGCACCTGCTCTAACCGAGTCAGAGTCTGGCCACTCAGCAGCATCTGCCCTTCTGCTCGTCATCTACGAGCCCCAAGCCGCTCTCGGGATCTGATCAGGAGATCAGCCAGAAAATGTGTCAGCTAAATCTTCTATTCTGAGAACTTCAAAATCATCTTTGGCATGTCTTTTGCACTCTGGTGGAGACACTGGCATTTCATTCACTGCCATGCGACCAGTGTCCAAAGAACCACAGTAGCCTAATCAATTATAAGAAAGTCTCCTTCTGTCTTTTCTTCTTTCATAGAATGTTAAAAATACTTGATGAGGTAATCCACAAATCCATTCTCCTGTGTCCCTTTTGCCAAATCTAGGAGCACTGTACTGCGTTGAATTAAAAGTTGTTTAACATTTTCCCTTTTCCCAATGTGTTAACAATTTTGAGACATTTTTTTCCTGATATTAAGTTCTAATATTTCCTCTTAGAGTTCAAAATTTTAATTTCTGGTTACAAATCTAAGAGGTGAAGAGGAAGTATGTTCCCAAGTTGTAAACAGATACAATGTAATACCATTTGTTACTATGTGGCTCTAAAAATAGATCAACTTCTGGGTATGTAATTTTGCTTGTGCATAGCAATCTCTATTTTAAATGATCTCTCTTCCCCCCTCGCCAATAGCTAATCCATAAATGGTTTAATTTACCATTTAAGAAACCAAAAGCTGCCTGTAAGAGTGCCAACATATAAATCAACTCACATTTTCAGACACATGACAGTGTCACTGCCCTGCACTCCAGGGCGCTGTCCTGAGGCATACTCAAGGCGGAGGAAGAGGGAACCAAGAGTAGGAGAAGGAAAGGAAATGTGAACTGGGGTAAATCAGGGAGGGAGATGAAACATGAGAGACTATGGACTCAGAAACAAACTGAGGGTCTTGTAGGGAAGGGCATGGGGGGATGGGAGAGCCTGGTGGTGGGTATTGAGGGCACATATTGCATGGAGCACTGGGTATGGGGCATAAATAATGAATCTTGGAACACTGAAAAAGTAAAATAATGTAATTTTAAAAAAGAAAGATTAAAAGAGAGAGAGAGAGAGAGAGAGAGAGAGAGAGAGAATCAAGAAGGACCCTGCATGTGGCCATGAGAGCAAGTCACAGGCTCCAACAGCCATGGGGAAACTGAGTGCCTTTATACTGGTATCATTAATTACAGCCTTAGCGACACCTCAGCTTAGTGATAAACATTTAGGGGCATCTACTGAAGCTACACCTGTATCTCTACCTTAACCCTTCCTTTACCAAACTGAGAGTCTATGTGACCAGTGATTGCTGAGCTGGCTTCATCATAAGAACCGACTGTGCCTAGAAAGAGATCTCAACATAAAAAGACTGATGTCCTACACTTGTTTTTCAAAGATCCTAAGGAGGATGCAACCATCAGGGTGGCAAGAAAAATATTGGTGGAAGCCCAAGGGCAAGTTTGCTGCCAACTGGCCTTCTCAGCTGTAGCCAACACGCTCAGGACACTGGTGACGCCTTAGTGAAAGGAACCAAATCCCAAAGGAAACACCAGAACTCAGAACCTAATTTTTTAGCTCTTTTATTCAAAAAGTTAAAAAAAAAAAAAAGTGAGAGACAGAGGATGAGGAATAAGAGAGCATGAGAGGGGAGAAGGTCAGAGAAGCAGACTCCCTGCTGAGCAAGTAGCCTGATGTGGGAAGCGACCCTGAGTCTCCAAGATCATGACCTGAGCAACCAACTGAGCCACCCAGGCACCCCCATAATCCAGCTTTAACTCATTCATGGTCTGTCTTGTTCCCCTGTAAACTCACACACCTACTTTTCCTCTCATCCAGGATTATTTTGAAGCAAATTCTAGACATCCTATAATTTCATCTGTAAATATTTCAGTACATATCTCTGAAAAATATAAACTTGCCTTTAAATATAACCATAATATTGTTATCACATGTTATGAATTTTAATATCAAATTAATTTATGTTATTTTAATAATTTAAATTTAATAAATTTTAATATCAAATAGTCATTATTCAAGTTTTCCCAATGACTTCAAATATTTATTTCCCATGTGTTTGTTCGAATTAGTATCCAAAGAGAGCCATACATTGCAATTGGTTTTGATAGAGCTCTTAAATCTTTTAATCTAAGGTTCCTTTCTTTTTTTTCTTTGCAGTTTAATTTTTAGAGAAACTATAATAGTCCACAATCTGGATTTTGCTGATTGCACCCCTGTGGTGAGGTTTAACATTCGTTATAACTTAATTTTCCCCATTCTTACTTAGTTCAGAACAAGATCCAGAAACACTTCCCAATAAAATTGCCAAAAAGGCAAAAACAAAAACAAAAAGCAGTCTGCTTGTCTGTGTAAAGGAGCAGATGAGCCAAACCCAAGATTCTGAAAGTGTCCCTGCTTAGAAAACCAGGTTACACTGGGGACAGTCCTGAGCCCACCCCACAGGGGGGGGGGGGGGGGGGTGTCACCTGGAGAGGAGACATGGAGAGTGTCAGGAGCAGCAACTGGCAGAGGGCACAAAAGTTCCCAAGAAGGGTTCAAAGTTTGCTCCGCACAGAGAAATAAACGCTGAAGGAGAAAGAAGGCTGGGGGAGGGGTGCTCAGCATCGGCCTCGGCATGTTAATCAGTTTTAAATCTGCCACCCTTAGGAACTAACATTTCAGAGTCCGGAGGGGGAGGGCGGAGGCGGGCAGCCCTGTGGTTTTCCCGAGGGACCCAGGTTGGACTCTAGGGAAAAAGTGCAGACTCACTGAGCTTGCACGCTGGGAGGGCTTCCCAGAGCACAACCGTTCAAGTCACAGCCCTGTGACGGGCAATGCAGTCGGCCCCCCTCCCCCACCAGCACTTCTCCATGCAGGGAGACCATGTGCTCTGCTGGCTTTCTAATAATGGGACACAGTTGGCTACAGGCTTTGGAGTTTTTAAAAAAAAACAAAAAAACAAAAAACCACTGGACCTTAAATCTCTGCTCCCTCACTTAAAAGCAGTGTGGACTTAGATAACCTGCTTAGCCTCCCTTCGCCTCAGTTTCCCCTTCTGTTACCTGGGGATACTATTGTTCACCTGGTAGAGCTGTCATGAGGACGAATGAAGTTACGCGTGAAGGCCTACAGTGTAGCGCCCAGCACATTCCCATTACACATCTCCTTCCCACCCACCCACCCCCACACAAAGATTTCCGGCTGTCCCTTCCGACCCAGATCCTTGCAGAGAGCCATGACAGCACCTGCGGGACATCTGGCTGGGTTACCGATGCTGTCTGTGGCCATGCATGAAGCAAAGCCTACTGACCCATAAAGAGTTCAATCCCATGATCCTGATCTCAATAGCCCAGCTCCAACCAGCTGAGCTAATTATGGTAGAATCAGATTCAACTCAGCTTGCACAGAGACGCTCTTAGCAGTTCATACAACATTCTTAAAGAGTTTTGTCCTAAGATGCTCTGTGACACAACGCACTTGCCAACTTAACCAATGATCTCATCTTTTAAAAATCTTAATGTAATGTAGCAAACAGATGTGTCCCTTAAGAGGATTAAGGTGGAAATTCATTACAGCAATAATACCAGTGGATTTGTGTTCTATAACTAACACCAATCAATCAACTTAGCGCACGCTCCATCTTAACACTAGTCTGCTTCAAGAAAAACATGGAGAACTGAACAGCCAGGTCTTCTCTCTCAAGGAATTTATCTGTAACAGAGGAGACAGTCAGAGTCCCACCTACTGAGAGCCTGACCTAAATGACTTTGAAGCCACACTGCTTCAACTATATCGAGCACAGGAGTCACCAAAGCATGTTAGAAAAGAACTCTGGCAAATGGACAGGCTACCTGGAAGGAAGACATCCAAGACATGAAAGTGGAGTCATTAAGTGCTCAGACCTGGTGTCAAATGTCACCTGTGGAACTTCCCACGCATGTGGCCAGGGGAATTCCATCTGCTCTGGGTCTCTTCTGCTATGACATACAACAGTAGCAGTACCTAGGTGATCCATGGACATGGTGAGATGACGCATGTCTAGGATGCTCCTTGTCTCAGGCAAGTGCCTAGAATACGGTCACTATTATCACTCCACTCTGTCTAGTCCACAAAAGGCATCGAACATCTCCTGAACTAAATTACTGTCTTAATTCCCATTTTAACAGGTAGGCTAGTCATCATTTTTTTTTTGTAATAATATTCTCCAAATCCACTTTTGACTATCAAAAGGAAACAGGAATCCTTAGCCTTTTGTATTAATCAATCCAAACACATTTAAATTTTGAAAGGCCTATCACTTACTATTTCTACTGTATAGATTTTTCTAAATTAGAAGTCCTATAATTATAATTCTTTAAAACACTAAACCAGAAACAAACACCTATTTATGCAACATTTGAGAACAAAAGGCCTTACGTAGGTCAGACAGAACATATATCACCAAAATGAACATCTCCCCAGTGAGAATATAGCATCTGTTTTGACCTTTTTGTTATCAAACTCATCACTAATTTATTTATCTTCCCTGGAACCACTAGCAGCTCAGGAAAAAAACAAAGATAAAGCATAATAAGCATAATATATCATTTTTGTACAAGATGATGCTAGTTAAATGAACAACTAACTCCTAAAGGAATCAGCAGACGTGATCTAAATTAATACATCTTTAAGTTAAGAAAAGAGGCATATGGGGTGCTTGGGCTGCTCAGTTGGTTAAGCATCTACCTTTGGCTCAGGTCATGATGCCGGCGGGGGTGATGTCCTGGGACCCAGCCTTGGGGAGAGCGCTTTGCTCAGCTAGGAGTCTGCTTCTCCCTCCCTCTCTGCTCCTATCCCGCCCCCACTTCGTGTGAGCACATGTGCGTTTTCTCTCTCCCTCTCTCTCTCTTCCTCCCCCCCACCCCGTTCACTCTCTCAAGTAAATACATAAAATCTTTAAAAAGAAAAGAACAGATGCACAGACTCCAGTTTGGGCTGGGAAAGGCCTGAGAGATTATCCAATTCACAAGTTCCTAGCATGTGAGAATCCTAGGAGGGAGGCTATACAGATGAGAACCCTCCACAGGACCTTATAGACGTTGGTGATGTAGGTGTGGTCACTTGGTGACCACACCTCCAGCTGCTCACTTACACCCTGCACACTTTTCTATCTGTGTGATCTACTTCCCGCTGAGCAGGGAGCCCGATGTGGGACTCAATCCCGGGTGTCCAGGATCATGACCTGAGCCGAAGGCAGTCACTTAACCAACTGAGCCACTGAGGCGTCCCTGTGTGATCTACTTCAAGCAACCAAAGCTTACTTGCCCTGGGGAGTTGCCTGTGCTTGATGGCTGGGTACACAGGGTTTCTGCATATTTCACCACAATGCTTCTCTGTCCTGTCCATCACACAGATGGCCCTCCCCCCAAAATCTCCCCATCTTGCCAAGGCCAGTCTCACCTTGGGAGAAGCATTCTCTGTGGTGCAGGAAGCCTTACTCAAGGACCTGGAGTGACAGCCTGCCCTCTCCCTCTCCATCAGCTAATTCAAAGGGTGTTGATAACTATCTGTTCCACCTCTCTGGTGAACTCTACCAGCCCAGGAATTCTTCCTCAAGGCTCTTACTCATGCTTGTAACATTCACCTGCCCCAGACCAAAAAGAACCTGGCACACAAAGGCAATTTGGTAAGCTCTCCAAGTTAATGGGACAGATCCCCCAGGAGGTGCTGCTTCTGCCCACAGCCATGATGCTGGTCCAGGGAGCAGAACAGCCCCAGGGGCTCAAGACACACAGGCCTGGCTTGAATCTCAGCTCTCCCATCCTAGCAGAGAAACCAGGTTACTTCGTTGCTCTCTGCCTCAGTTTCCTCATGTGCAAAATAGGAATCGTAAAAGTAGCGCCTTCATGGAGGCGTGCGGTATTTAGTGAGACCGTGCACTCGCAGCCCCCGTGGTGTGACATATGTATAGTGATGTGCCAAGTGACCAAAACACTGTAGCTCTCTCTATCACAGGGGGATCATCAGATTTTAAGATTCCCTGCTAGAAACTAACAAGCACTGAAAACATAAATTGTACCGAGGCACATAAATGCCCTGAGTTCTGTTTTACAGAACCTTGGCTAATACAATCAGCCCATCACTCAGCTCTAGATATGAAAAGCAATGCCAAACATCTGAATATACTGAAGGGGTCTTTGGGCAAAAGAAGCTTAGATTAAGGTTGGCTGGCTGCCAAGACAAGGAGTCAAGGGCTTCTGTGGGTTACCTTTTGACTCTGCTTGTTCTGTGAGCCAGTGCAATTTCAGTGCTGTGGCTTCTGGGGGCAGGAGGGGGTGGTGGTGCAGGAAGCCAACACTGGAGCATAAGGATTTCCTCCTACTAGACCAGACCAGGGACTCTGGAATCAAGACTATGGGGCTATTCCAGGGAAATATAAAAATGTAATTCAGCTTCCAGCTTGAAAGGTCAACCTATGTATATAGGGTTTGAAATCCAAGAAAACCACTTCAAGGTCATAGGACCACAATTATGAGCCTTCTGTGGTTTCAACAAAAGATCACTGTAATCAGAGATCATAATGAATGGAATATCACAATGCCAAAAAAATCCTTCGAAAACTTTTAACTCAGATCTACTGATTAAGAAGACCCAAATAATTTACAAAAGTGATTCTGATAAACTGAATTCACAATACATCATTCTGTCCCCCGTCTCCTAATCCAACCTGCTTTTATGACCAAAGAGATTCCCCCAGTGACTGCTATCCATTCTGCACCAACACGGAGACAATGAAATAGAATTGTCCTATTCCTCATTCCTGAAAACAGGTAACTAATTAAGTAGGGAAGGAAAGCTCTGAAACACTGCGAATAGAGGGAGAAAAACAGCACTGCCAAAGTTCATCAGTTTCCACATACAGTCTCCCTCTCTTCCAAGGCAGGTGGACATCATAGAGAAATCTAAAGAATTTTGAAAAATCAATTTTGTTCTTTTTGGTATCAAGGGTTATCTCTTTCAAATATTTATCAATGTTGATCTTCAAAGAATAAATCATCTCCAAACTTTGATATGAACCCTAAACCAAAAAAAAAAAAATGTGCTGGGAGGTAATTCTTCTACTGGGAGGTGCAATCAAAGAATAAATCATCTCCAAGCTTTGATATGAACCCTAAGCAAAAAAAAAAAAAAAAAAAAAAAAGTGTGCTGGGAGGTAATTCTTCTGCTGGGAGGTGCAATCTGTTTAAGTAGGAGGAAGGGTTCTCTTGGTTAGCTAAATGGTTAGTTTTCAATGCCCAGCTCTTTGCAACACACACTTTGCAAGATGCCTGTCCTCCTGCAAAGGGTTAAAAAAGAAGAAGAAAAGAAAAGAAAAAAAAAAGCCTCTATCGGGTAGACTGAGAAGCCATTCTTCCCAGGGGACACTCATTTCGGGCTTCGAGGCTCGGGCTTTGTGCGCGCGCCGCCCCTCCGCGCCCCCGCCCCTCCTCCCACAGCGAAAGCTCCTCTAAGGTTCCCAAGGCCACCTGCTTCTCGGGAGAAAAAGGGACTACTCCGAGCGCTATCTCAGTGCGCAGTGGGCGTCCCCGGCGATGCCCCGCGGGAGACGAATAGGGGGAGGTGTTCCCTGGGCAGCGTGCTTTGTCGCGAGGGTCGCGTGGCCGCCCGCAGCGGCCCCAGAGGCCTGAGAGGTTTAGACCTGAGTCCCCGCAGTCCGGGTTTCTTCCCGCGCCCGGCTCAGCGCCTGCCCAGGTGTTAGGGCCGACCGCCGGCTTCCGAACTCCACCCCGCCCACCCAGCCGACCTAACGGCCCGGCGCGGGGGAACCTTCTCCATCCCGCCTCGGGCCGGCACGGCACCTGCTCGGCCCCGCCCGCTCTGGGCTGGAGCGCCGGGCTGGATCCCGCGCCAGCCGGCGGATGCCCGGGGCCCCTCTGCCTAACCCGGCGAGGGGAGGTCTGCCCTTGGGCGCCTGTCCCAGGGGGCCGCGCTTACCACAGCCAGCCCGCTGCGCCCCCACCCCCGCGTGCCCAGCAGCAGGGGCTGCGTCCAGGGTACCCAACCCCGACCGGTCCGCGGTACCTTGTGCGGCGCCCGCAGCAGCCGGTGGACCCCGGCCAGCTGGGTGCCGAGAGCGAGGTCCTCGCGAAACGTGAACAGCGGCGGCCGGCTGGGCTCGGGGAAGTTGGTGCTGTTGAAAGGGTCCGTGTCGTCCAAGAACTGCACCCGGCAAGCCAGCGTGGCCATGATGCATCCCTGCCCCTGGGAGCGCGGGCGCCGGAATCGGCGGGGCCGCGGCCCGGGACGCCGGGGTCACACCGCGAGCAGGGGAGGCCGCGGCCGCCGCTCGCTGGCTCGCGGGCTCGCAGGCTCCGGCGCGCCCGGCTGCAGCCCGAGCTCCGGCCGCGGGGGGGGGGCGGGGCGGGGGCGGGGCCGACGGGCCCCTCTGTCCCCTCCTTCCCTGGCTCCTCCCCTTCTCCGGCCCCCAGCGCCCGGCCCCGCGGCCGCGACCCGCGAGACCTGCCGCAGGAAAGGGGAAGGGAGGACGGCTCGCGCGCCATCCGCAGCCCTGCGCCAAGCCTGCTGCCGGCGGCGGCAGGGCGGGGATCCCCAGCGGGCTGACTCGGGCAGCACACGCGCGGTTTGGGCCGCCCGCTGCACGTGCGCCCCTCGGCATAAGGAGCACCCGCGGAGCGGTACCTCTCCGAGCTCCGGGAACTGGATGGAATCGCCATCCTGTCTTCCCCGTCTGGGAGAGGGCTTAACCCCTTCCAGAGGAAGGAAGCGGTGCCGGGATCCTACTACCTGGATTTAAAAACCCCAGCTGCGCACAGGCAGGCGAGGGAGCCGGTCCCCGGCAGCAAGCGAGGTGGTGGCAGCCACGGGAACCCAGGCGAGGGTGACCGGGAGGTTTCTCTTGGAGAGAAGGAGGCTTAGAAGAAGGAGGGTGGGCCAGGGAACCCAGGCAGCTCCTAACAGACAATTCCAGGGGGTGCTAGGAGAGACGACCGGGGGACTGTGAAGTTCTGCCTCAGGACCAGAGCCGGGCGTGACACCGGGCCACCTGGTGGGTGCTAGTCCACCCTGCGTATCACTGCAGCCTCTAGACCAGTTCGGCCTCCGAAAGCCCTAACTGCCTGTGGGGCCGCGGACCGCTACGGACGAGGTCCCCGAACTGAGGAGGGGCGGTGAGGGCTTAGAGACCCGCTCACAACCGAAGGACGTTTAAGGAAGGGTTGCAGTCGGCGCGGGTGGGCCACGCGGGAGGCCCGGGACTCTCCTCGCTGCTCGCGGGCGACCCCCTGCGTTTCCAGTATGAATTCGACCGTTCTCTCCTTTTCCAGGCGGTGGCCAAGTGGTTCCTCTTACCTCTTATCCGTGCCTGGACGAATACCTAATCGCTCTTAACGCCCGTGTCTATTTACAAGGTGGCCCTAAGTCGTCTCTACCCTTTCTTCTGGTTTCAAAATGAAAGAAACCCTTTTCCCATACTTAGCATCTTTTTTTTTTAAGATTTTATTTATTTGACAGAGAGAAACACAGCAAGAGAGGGAACACAAGCAGGGGGAGTGAGAGAGGGAGAAGCAGGCTTTCCCGCCGAGCAGGGAGCCCGATGTGGGACTCGATCCCGGGTCTCCAGGATCATGACCTGAGCCGAAGGCAGTCGCCCAACCAACCGAGCCACCCAGGCGCCCATCTTTTTTTTTTTTTTAAGATTTTATTTTTGATTTTTAAGTAATCTCCCCGCCTAACACGGGGCTGGAACTTACAACCCGAGATCAAGCGTCACATATTCCGTGGAATGCGCCAGCCAGGCGCTCGCTTCACCGGCACTTTTAGCATTCCCTCTCCATGGACTCTCCCTGTCACACATGTAACAGGTCTTAAAATTGTCTTAAAATGACAATGATCCGTGACACATCTGCTTATTCCAGAAGCACTCCTAGCTCTCCTTACTTCTGCTCCTTAACTCTTCGAATGAGTCTTCAAGGGCAGGCCTTCCACCAACTTCACCATCAGCTCACGGCCAGAGTACTAAACCCTTAAGTTCTACTCCCTCACCAGCGGCCTCCTCTCCTCCCACTTTCATCCCCAACTCCTTCCTCACTGAGAGAGCCCACCAGTCTTTCTGACCACCCTGTTTCTCATCACTGTCCCAACAAAATCCCCACCCACCCTCTCAGGGCCTTCTTGCCACACCACTCCCTGGGCCTCACCTATCTGTCAGTCCCGGGCTAGCTCCTACCCCCACCCCCTCTGCCAATGCCTGCTGACCTCAGGGCAGCTCTCGGTGACCCATTTACCCTTTCTACCTATAGATTATTCAGTACAGAAACTCATGTCTCCAGCACCCCCCTCCTCTCCATCTTCCATCCACACCTTCTCCCACATTTCAGTAGATGACCAAAGCCTTGTTTTTCTTTTGCTCAAGGCTCTACCTCCATCTGGACCCTAAGTCCCTTCCTTCCCAATTGCTCTGGGACCAGACTCTGCTACTGAAGCAGCCCCATTCTTCCTTCCTCCCTGGGCTCCTTCCCAAGAATCAGGTTTGGGTTCCTGGCATACCACCAGGGCAGTCACAGAGCCCTGCACTTAGAAGAGCCCCACACTGGCTTTGTGCTCTGCTGTTGTCTTAAAAGTCTTAATAATTTAGGGGCACCTGGGTGGCTTAGTTGGTTAAGCGACTACCTTCGGCTCAGGTCATGATCCCGGAGACCCAGGATCGACACCTGGGATCGACACCCGGGATCGACACCTGGGATCGACATCCAGGATAGAGCCCCACATCCGGCTCCCTGCTCGGTGGGAAGCCTGCTTCTCCCTCTGTCACTCCCCCTGCTTGTGTTCCCTCTCTTGCTGTGTTTCTCTCTGTCAAATAAATAAGTAAAATCTTTTTTTAAAAAAAGTCTTAATAATTTAGGAAGAGGCCCCAACTTTTTTTTGTGAACTGAGATATACACGTTAAGTAGCTGGTTCCAGTAAGAAAAAACAAAATCCAAGTGGTTTCCTTCTTAAAACTGTACCTTTAAAAAGCCTGCTTCTCACTGGCTTATCTCTCCTTCACTTTCTGACCAGCCTCTGAAAGAGAGAACTATTCCTTTCTCGGCATCCTCACCAGTTCTTTGTTCCACATCTGGCGACACCTGATGGGCACCCCCTGCTATTCTGAGATCATCAGTGCTATCCTAAGTGTCTCATCCAGGGGACACCTCAGCCCTGCTGCCCACTTTCTTGGCAGCATTTGTCACCAAGGACCACTCCTTTCCCCAAATTCTCTTCCCCCAGCTCCCACAGTTCTCCTGACTCCGGGATCTCCTCCGTCCTCCTCCTTGGCAGCTTCTTTCCAAAGAAGTCTCTAGACTCTGTTCTCCTCTTGAGAATAGGGCATCCCAGCTACAGTCACTGTTAGTTTATTCCTATGTTCCCACTAAACGAAAAAGTCCTCTAAGTAAATGACCAAAATGTAATCAACCATATGACTTCCCCTCCCCCTGCCAGTGCGTGGCAGAGAGCCTAGGACAGAAAAGGCACACAATAAATCCGATGAATGAGTGAACCTGAGAGTCATCTTTGACTCCTCTATCTTGCAGTTGGTCACTATGACCCATCAGTGAATCCATCTCTGAAATATTTCTCAACTCTTTCCTCCTGTCTAGCTCTCGCCTTTGCTAGTCTTCTAGCAGGTCTCCTTTCCTCAAGTGTGAGTCCCAGAGTGGATCTTCTACTGGCTTCCCCAGGACCAGTGATCATTCTAGATGCACATTTAATGGGTCACACCTTAGGGTAAAATTCTTACAGGCCAACTCCCTTAGCATGACTCACAAGAACCTCTAAGACCTTCCCCAGTCTACCACACCAGGCTCATCTCTGATCATTCCCTGCCTCCTATCCTGTTTCAAGGCACACTGAATTTATTACCCTTTCCCAAACATACTGGCATTTTTCATGGTGAGTTTCTCTAACCTGGAACTCTCTATCCTATCTAGTTGGCCACCTGAAGCTTCTTATCCTTCACCACCCATTTCTAAGGTCATCTCTTTTAGAAAGCCATCTCCAGCTCCACCCGAAATGAGGCTTGTCTCTCCTTCCTCTATGGTCTCAGACTACTTTCTACATATCCTTATTGTAGCACTTTTCATACATGCTTATGTATATTTTATGTATGCTCTACTAAACTCTAAAATTTCCAGGATTGGAACTTGCCATACTCAGTTTAGCAAGGAACCCAACCCTGATTCAAACAGCACCTAGCACTAAAGGAAAACCTTTAAAATTTTTAATTATATAAGTTATCCTTAATTCTCTTAAGGATTTTTACCCCAACCACTCCCTTGAGACTGTTTTTAGCAATGAGTTTTTTCTCCTGATTAGCAGTCAATTTTTTTCCCCAACTTATTTTTTGAAATCATTCTTTTATAGTAATATAATGCTTTCTTTTAATTTAAAAGGTCAAGAGAAATAAAAGGTTATAACAAAAAAATTAGCTCCCTATTTTATAACCTCCATTCCCATCCCACTGCATTTGTCAAAGGCACCCTTTTTTTAGAGGCACCCATTTCTAAACGATGTAAGTACACTGAAATACTTTGAACTATGAATTTTAGATAATACATTGGCTTTCTTTCACTCTACATGAGGATTTTTACTTCATTACAAACCATTTCCCTTTCTCCACCTTCCCAATATAGTTTTATCACAATTTTAATTAAATTCTTATTCAGTGATTTCCTTAAATGATGATTATGTTAATATTGCTCACTTTTGTGCCACGGAGTACACATGTTTACATGACCTTCCTTGTACAACTTTTTGTTTTTCTGAAGTTAATATTTGCTTTAATTTTTTTCACTTGCTTATTTTTTTCCTTGAACAGCTGGTTAGGTCTTCCCACATCCTCCAACAGCCCTGAAAATGCCTCTTTCGATACTGTCAAGTAATTTCTCAGTGCTGAGTTTTCTCTTAAGATATCCTTTTCAGAGATATTCTTTGGGTGTGCTTGATGCTCCTGCTCTCATTGGGAATGTGGCCTCTCAGCCCTGTCTTCCTGGAGAATTCTTTGTCTTCTCTCTTGTGTGAGAGCCCCTAGTTCCATCACTTGTCTTATTCT
The DNA here is from genome assembly GCA_004023965.1 of Spilogale gracilis. NCBI lineage: Eukaryota > Metazoa > Chordata > Mammalia > Carnivora > Mephitidae > Spilogale > Spilogale gracilis. The sequence continues at coordinate 102,833 of PITA01003037.1, read as the reverse complement.
TTCTTGACTTATATTCTCATATATAAGTTTAAAAAAAAAACTTATATTTTTGTCAATACATACCCTAGTGGCTTCCTGAAAACATAAGTTTTTGATCACCTTTATGTCTGAAAGCATTTTACTTCTCTATCCTCACACTTGTCTCAATGGGGATGTTTTGCTGGCAAGAATAGCCACAGTAATTCTTCCCACTCCTCTTATTCCCATCTTGCAATCTGACTTTTCCACTTCTTCCATAAAAGGTGGGACTATTTCCTCACTCCTTGCATGGAAATGGCTTTGTGACTTGCTGTGACAAATAGAATCCATTGGAAGTGGCTTTGTGTGACTTCTGAAATGAGACATCAAGAAGCTTTCCTACTTCTGTTCTCACACTCTTGGACCACCATGTGACCACCATGTGAAGAAGCCAGGTCAAGCCTCAGAAAAGTGGTAAGAAAACTACTACTGAAAACTGGGAATATGGTTAGCTCTGTTATGTAGCAGTGAAACAATTGGCAAAATGAATACCTAACTGCCTACAGTAATTTGGGAGATAGAAAATGTATCTAATTAACTAGGGACTTAGCTGGGGAAACTCTAGAAGGTATCTGTTAGGTGCTTGTAACTACATATAGTAAGATATTCTGTTTGCAAGCAGAATTTAGAGGAAATAGAGAGGGCCTAAGTCTTGCTGGGTTGCAAAGTAAAATAATCTTTCATCCCTAGTCTGTCCAGCTAGTCATTGACTTTGGTAAAGGTCAATTTTAAAATGTGGACATAAGACCCTTTGTTAAGATCTCAGAAAGATTTAAAGCAATGCCTATTAGATATTCTCATTTAAGCAAAGAGGCTTCTAAGAATTCTAAGGATGTTATTCCATAACCTAATAGACCCAAATGAGAAAGAATTATGGATATAGTGTTTGGAACATGGAGTAAATCCTAAGGAGATTCAAAGAAAATCCACAAAATGTTTAAGATAGTTGTGTTGATGAGATCACAGCAAATTTGGACTAAAAGAGAACTAAAATTCTTCAAAATAAAAAGAAACTCCAACTTGCAGTGGATAAGAAAGAGGCTAAGAAAGCTATTCAGCTGTAAGCATAAAGCCATTGTTTTTTGTTTGTTGGGTTTTTGTTTTGTTTCATTTTGTTTGGGAAGGTAAGGATCTATCAGAAGGTGGAGCTAAGAACCCTGCAGAACAGTGAACTCAGGAACCAACACAGGGAACAGAACTGGGCCCTACTCCCCAGAGGGGGAGGAACTGGCAGCATGCACCTACCCACAGTTTAGAATTGCCATTGGTTAGTGACTGCTGTGTGCCTCACAGTCCCTTTCTTTTTGAATGCAAGTGTCTATTCTGTCCCAGTCTCACCGTTGTACATTGGGTGTTTAAGGGACAGAAAACTTGTTGTTTAGGCCACAGGTCTCTGGATCAGAGATGTGGTATCTGAGAAGCTACCCACGCCTCATCTGCATGCCTCTTCAATTAGCAGTTTCCTAACCACCTTTCCAGCCTCTGCCCCAGCCCAGTTCCAATACCACACACTTTGGGTTTTTATGATGGTAGCACTTCACTCCTTGCTACTGATTTCTCTTTTATTCAGTCTTTGTTTCATAACAAACCACCCCAAAGAGTGTAACTTAAAACAATAACTATTTTGTTTATTCTCGATCACAGTTTGGGCTGGGCTCAGCTGGGCTCATTCACGCAGTTGTACTCATCTGGAAGCTTGGCTGGGGCTGGTTGGACTAAAATAGTCTCTGTCTGAATCTGGTAATATGTGCTGGCTGCCCACTGGTTGGTCTGGAGGACTTCAGGTGAGATGGTTCATCTCTCCTCTGTGTGGGCTTCTCCTCTAGGAAGGCACATCTGGCTTCTTCCCACTGGCCCTGTTAGCATAGCCCTCTAAGAGTTCAGGAACAAAAGCCGCAGGGTCTCTTGAGCCTTAGACGCAGAGTTTATGCTGTGTCTTATGAACACTGACATACAGGGAAGTGTTGTGGTCAACTTTGCAACAGACTGACACACGACATATAGGTTAAAAATGATTTTCACTCAGAATTTTGAGGCATTGTTTCATTGCTGCCATTAAGAATATGATCAATTTTGTATTTACGTAATCTTTTCCCTCTCTCTGGAAGATTTGGAGCTTTCTCACTATTCCCAATATGCTGAAATTTCATAATGGGGAAACCCCAGTATGAGATCTTTGCCATTCATTATATTGACAATCTCTTGGTATTTTCCACCTAGAAATGCTCTTCTTTGTTTTGTGGGAATGTTCTTGTTTCATGTGCTTGATCACTTTCTCTCCACAGTTTTCTCTGTTTGCTCTTTCTGGCACTCCTATTATTTGGATGTTGGACCACCAAAGGGATCCTCTAATTTTCTCAACTTTTCCACCCTGTTAATCTTTGATTGTTTTATTCCACATTTTGAGGGATCTCCTCAACTATATGTTCCTTCTCTTTTACTGAAATTTTAATTACAGCCTTCATGTTTTTAATTTTCAGGAAATCTTTCTTGTTCTCCAATCTTTCTTTTTAAAGTATCTTATTCTTATCCCAGGACTTCCCTGATACTCTTCATTACATTTTCTTTAAAGTCTTAATTTCATCACACTGTTTATCTGTTCTTTGAGATATTTCCCCCCCCCCTCTTACTTTCAGTTCTTCTCTTTTATAACATGGGTCATTCTCAAATTCTTGTGATCCTCAGTTGTTCATTCACGTTAAAAACTATCCAGGATATAGAAGAGACACTTTGCCTGGTGGGCTTCACTGTAGACCAAACTGGTAGGCAAATGGAGTTTTCCTTGAGTATCTCTGGGTCTTCTCTGAGGTAGTTAACTTTATCCAGAGAAGTTCTTACCAGTACTTCCCTTAACACAGAGCAAGAGGGGCCCCTGCCTTAGCCTCCATGCTTGAAAGGGCCTCACTCTGCCCATCGCTCCCTAAAAGGCGAGGAACCCATAGCACCAAGAGTCTATGCCCACCTGGCTATTCTCTCTCTAGATCATTCTCCAGGGACCCAGGATCACAGAATCCCCTGCCCAAATGACACTGAACATATTTCCAAGGCCTGTGTGTGCTTTTCACTGAGAGGCACCCCAAGGCTTGAGAAGAGGTTAAGGAGTGGCTGTTTACACTGGAGCATAGGCTGAATTTAGCTGTATGGGATCAAGTGTTCACACAGCTGGGGGTCATGGCTCAGGGCTGGGAAGAAAAAGGGTAGAGGCCTTGACTCGCAACCAGGGGCAGCCCAGCTCTCCTCCCATCATCCTATTCCCGTGCAGAGAGCCAAGGAGTCAGAATACAAAATTCATATCCGTCCTTCTCAGTTGTTATAAAGGTGTATTTGTCAAAGTTGGTCGAACATAGCATTTTGATTGACTTGGGAATTTTAAATTTTTAGACATATGGCAATAGACCCCCATTTGTATTCAACCAAGGCCCTACATATGTTGAAAATGGACCTGCATATTTCTGCCTCCTCACCTCACTTTCTGGGGTGAGTGGGGGCAAGAGTGGGGTCACTTGTTCACTCTACAAAGTTTCTCTTACTCTCCCCACTTCCCATTGCCAGACACAATGCAACTTTCTCTAAATCTGAAGCCACTCTGGCTCATTTTCTTCAGACTATTCCTGCTGCCATAAGCACAAGGGCCCACACCGAGGAGGAAATGTAGTATATTTTCATATACCTGGGAGCCCCAGACTAGGGAAGCTGCAATGGCTGGGCCAGCATGCTACTGAAACTCTACAGTTATAAATTGGTACATTTCTACTGGAAAATGTTATGACTATACCCAGCAATATCTTCATAGCTATTGTCCTGGAATCCCACTCAGGTTCCTCGAGAATAATCTAGCAGAAGTAAAAATAAATGAGTAAGTAAACACAGAAATAGACATGTTTAAAAGTACAGTATATTGCAGTCTTACTTGCAAAATGAAAAACCGGAAACATACCTTTCCTTAGGGTTATATTTTAACTACTTATAGTCCATAAATGCAACTATGTATTCATGCAACATTATGAAGACCATTTTGACGGTACACCAAAAGTTTAGAGTAAAGCACAGAATACAAAAAGTACACATTGACTTCAGCCACTGGAAAACAATTGTGGAGGGGCCAAACGGTCTTGAGTGTCCAATTCTCAATCCTTCTCCATAAGCTGACTGCATCTTTCCTGCTTAAAAAGTTTTAAGTTATCTAGTTAGCTTTAAAAAGCAACAATAAACAAACAAAACTCAAAAGCCTCTATTTTACCAGACTGTGGATAAACAGGACATACCATTTCCTTGTCCCTCAGTAGGTGATGACTGTAATACTTTCTGATGACCACACATGTTTCTGAGTCCATTGAGGCAGCTATCACAAACCATCCCAGACCAGGTGGCAAATAAACAACAGAAATTTATTTCTTAGACTTCTGGAGCCTAGAAGTCAAAGATAAATGTGCTGGAGCGTTTGGAGTCTGGTGAGATCTTACTCCCTGGTTCAGAGATGGCCATCTTCTCGCTGTATCCTCACATACCAGAAGGCAGGAGGAAGCTCTCTGAGGTCCCTTTTACAAGAAGGGCACTGGTCCTAGTTATGAGGGCTCTGCTCTCATGCCTCCAAAAGCCCTCCCGTCATAATGCCATCACAGTAGGGGTTAAGCTTCAATGCATGAATTTGGGGAAAGACAAAAACATTCCATCTATATCAATAAACTTCTGGCAACAGTGAGCTCGGACACCTGTGTGGGAAGGAAATCTCAGGTCCTGGTGCCAACCGGAGCAGGCAGTGTCCCGGGCAAGTCACTATCTCAGAGTGATAATGACACAATTAGTTTCCAGCCACAGGTGGGAGAGAAAAAAACCAGGACAGGTCTTCACGTGGCTGTTTATTTTAGAAAGTGAATAAAATGTGGTTTATTCCATAAACTGCAAAAAGCAGGAACACCGTAGCCTTGAGAGTTTCAGTGGTGCTCAGCTGCACTGGGAAAGGAGAGCTCAAGCAAACCAGGCAAAGGTGGATTGCTTGCTAGAGTCACAAAGCTTAAGCCTCTCACTTGCACAGATACCTTCCAAAGTCCTTTCGTATCAAATGCAAGTTAACATCCTTTTTTGCATCTAATTTTCATTTTGCATTCTTTTCTTTTATTTTTTTGCATTACTGTCTTAAAGATGACTTTTAAGTTGTGCACACGTCACACACACAAAACCTAGATCTGCTGTTGAGCCCAGTTTCTATATATTAAAACTTGAGAGAGGGAGACAGCTGGGCAGGCAGGCAGGTAGACAGAGACAAAAAAAAGAGACAGAAGAAATGTACTTGACAAAACAGCCAATTCAAAGCAGCATACTTTTTAAAAAGAAATCCTAAGAAAATGGGAGACTCCAAAAGAATGATTGATGCCATTCCAGTAGAAGATTCATCTGACCCGGATGCCTGGGTGGCTCAGTTGTTAAGCCTCTAACTCTCGGTTTTGGCTCAGGCCGTGATCTCAGGGTCGTGGGATTGAGCCCTGTAGGACTCCATGCTCAGCGCAGGGTCTGCTTGAGATTCTCTCCCCCTCTGTGTGCTCCTCTTCTCCCCCTCCCTCCACATGTGTTCTCTAAAATATACAAATAAATAAAATACTTTTTTTAAAGATTTTATTTATTTATTTGACAGACATTGAAAGAGCACAAGCAAGGGGAGCAGTAGGCAGAGGGAGAGAGAGAGAGAGAAGCAGACTTCTCATGAAGCAGGGACCCCGATGCGAGGAGAGATCCCAGGACTCCAGGATCATGACTTAAGACAAAGGCAGATGCTTAACCGACTGAGCCACCCAGGCACCCCAAATAAAATCTTTTTTTTAATTAATCTGACCAAGAAATAATTCAAGAACTAACTTTTAAGGGATTCCAACATCATAATGAAAAGTTTCTCAGAGCTTCCAGTCACGAAGCCCAGCAGAGAGAAATGCACTAACATTTGCCATCCTTTGGGACTTGCCCACCAGATCTGAACTAGTTTTCAGCCTTCTTTATATAATAAAATCTGCGATTACCAAATGCTGCCACTAGATGGTAGACGTAGCTTACTTGGCATAATTGTTTTGTGGCATTGTGCTAAATGTGTTTCCTTTAATTCTTAAATCTCTGAAGTAAGTTTTGTGCTTTTCTTCACTTTTCAGATGAGGCTTAGATCTGTTCAATAGCTTGCTCATAGAGAATGACGTTTGCTCTGACTTTAATTTGCGGGTTTGCCCAGTGAGATCCATAGAAGTTAATTCTGTCTGCATAGCACAGGTGAATTGGAAAAAGATAGGCTAGAAAGTGTATACCAGCTTTCTTTCCACTTCCCATTGTCCCCTGAACTCTCCCTGCAGAGAGAAGAGCCTTGGCCTTTCTCAGAGATATCAGGGGCTCAGAACTCCGCCTGCCCGGTAAAGGTTTTAGGCCCTGCCAGGGGCCCCAGCAGGCACCTTGCCCAAGGGCCTGCTAGCATTCAGTTCTAGCAGTGGGACTCTCTGTGCACTGGATCCCTGCAGTCTGTGTGGCCTGGCCACTCCCCATCTCCCTCCTGGATAAAGGAAAGCTGAGAAAGATGGAGCATGTGTGGTCCCCAGGGCTTCTTCTAATCAGTGCAGGGTCACTCTGGAGAGCAAAATGGTATTCATAGGAGCTGGCCTTGCAGGGCTTAACTTCTCTCCCTGCAGCTGGAAGTTTGGGGCTTCCAAAATGGTCTTTTCATCTCTTTCCCTTGCCAAAGGTCTTCAAGCCCAGAGAGATTTGGGAGTGGGAGTGGGCACGGTCGCTTTCTGTCACACAGAAGAGATGGCACTGTTCTGACCAGCTTTGCAGAGAATTCCTTCCCTCCCCATCACCCCATGCTAGGTTCCACACTCCCAGATGTGCCCCTGACCCTTGGATCACCACCAAAGCACCACGTCTGGGGATCCTCTGATATGAACCAGCAAGTTCATGACTAGAGAACTGTGGCTTTTCCTTTTCTCACCATCACCATCCAGTGCAAGGGGAGGCACACAGTAACCGCCACCCATCAGGAACGGTGTTTGTTGGTTTTTTTTAATGTTTTTACTTGTATCAAATGCAAAGCAATTTGTTTAATAAACAATATGGTTTTCCTAATTTTGCACCCCAAGAAGTTAGAAAAGAGCAAAAAGGCCCAAAGTTAGCAGAAGGAAGGAAATAAGGCTAGAAGAGAAATAAATGAAAGACAATAACTGGGGCGCCTGGGTGGCTCAGTGGTTAAGCATCTACCTTCAGCCTAGGTCATGATCCTGGGGCCAGGGAGGGGGGATAGAGCGGGGGGGTGGGTGGGTAGGGCTCCCTGCTCAGAGGGGAGTCTGCCTCTCCTTCTCCCTCTGCTGCTCACCCTCCACTCATGCTCTCTCTAGTTTTCTCTCTCAAATAAATAAAATCGTAAAAAACAAAAAGAAAATAGAGAAACACCAGAAAAAATCAACAAAACTAAGGCTGGGTTTTTTGAAAGGATAAACAAAACTGATAAACCCTTCACTAGACTACAGGGGGAAAAAAAAGAGGACTCAAGTAAAATCAGAAGGAAAGAAGAACCACTACAACTGATGGCACAGAAATAAAAGGTATCGTGAAAGACTGCGGTCAACAATTATACTCCAACAAAATGGAGAGCCTAGAAGTGGATAAATCCCTAGAAACATACACTTTAATTGACCATAAATCATGAAGAAATACCAAGTCTGGACAGACCTTTAACAAATATAGATATTGAATCAATAATCAAAAAACCACCCAACAGAGAAAAGCCCAGGGCCAGATGACTTCATTGGAAAATCCTAACAAAGATTTAAAAGAAGAATTAAAGGGGCACCTGGGTGGCTCAGTCATTAAGCATCTGCCTTCAGCTCAGGTCATGATCCCAGTGTCTTGGGATCACTTCTGCCTCTCCCACTTCCCCTGCTTGTGTTCCCTCTCTCACTGTGTCTCTCTTTGTCAAATAAATGAATAAAATCTTTTAAAAATAATAAATAAATAAAAGAATTAAAGCCAATCCTTTGCAAACTGCTCCCAAAATACGAAGAAGAGGGGGCACTTCCAAACTCATAGATGCCAGCATTACTTTGACCAAGACAAAGACACCACAAGAAAACTGTAGGACAATATCCCAAATGAATACAGATGCAAAACACCTCAATAAAATACTGGTGAAATGAAACCATTAGCACATTAAAAGGATCATGTCCCATGCATGGTTTAACATATAAAACTCTGTTAATGCAATATATTAACAGAATAAAGGCTAAAAATCATATGATTATCTAAATAGATGTGTTAAAAGCATTTAACAAAATGCAACACCCTTTCATGATAAAAACTCTCAACAAACTAGGAATAGAAGGAACATATCTCAACATGGTAAAGGCCATATATGAAAAGCCCAAGGGCAAAATCATGCTCAACGGTGAAAAACTGGAAGTTTTCCCTCCAGGTTCAGGAGCAAAGCGAGAATGCTCACTCTTGCCATGACTATTCAACACAGTCCTAGTGGGCCTCACCAGAGCAGTTAGGCAATAGATACAGGTTGGAAAGGCAGAAGTAAAATTATCCCTGTTTAGAGATGACATGGTCTTATATACAGAAAACCGCTAAATAGTCCATTAAAAATCTATTAAGTGAATTGAGTAAAGTTGCAGGATACAAAGTTAACATACAAAATCAGTCACATTTCTAAACACTACAAATAAACTATCTGAAAAGGAAGTAAGGAAAACAATTCCACTTCTAATAGCACCAGAAAGAATAAAATACTTGATGGGGGGTGCCTGGGTGGCTCAGTCAGTTAAGCATCTGCCACTCAGGTCATGATCCCAGGGTCCTGGGATGGAGCCCCATGTCAGGGTCCCTGCTCACCAGGGAGCCTGCTTCTCCCTCTCCCTCTGCCCCCCGCCCCGCTCCTGCACACGCCTGTGCTCTCTCAAATAAATAAATACAAATTTTTTAAGAAAGAAAAATCCTCATCAAATTAAAGTTATCCTACTTAGACACACAGGGGAGGCTGCTGGGTACAGCAGGGGCTCCGTTTGCCTCACAGAGAGCAGCGGCCTCAGAACCAAGCTTGGCAGGCACCCAGGGAGAGCAGGAGTTGGACAAGGCCGGCAAGAGCTCCCTCTACCCCCAGGACAACTCTCCTGGTTCAAAAGATGGAGTTCTACTGAGCCATGTGCCAATCTGAATAAAAGCAGACAGAGTTGTAAAAGAGAAATTTTAATTTACGCTGATAAAAACGTTTTAGGAGATACCATCCTGATGTTAGTTGGAAGCAGGTACATCATGACGCTCTGCGTTTCCTTTCAGCACAGGGAGCACCTGAGATCCTACAGACAGGAAACGTGGGGAAGATAAGTCCAGAGACATATGCGTCAGGTACACCCCAAAGTTCACCTGTGAACAAGACAACAGCAAGAAGCTAGATTATTTTAGCAGTTGAAATAATTTTGTAAAGAACAATGTTCAACTAAAATCAAGCCAAATCTTTAAAGACACATCCTAGAAGGTAGTGGGAAATGGGAATCCCAATCTCAAACACCAAAGATTCTCATTTAAAATGTCCTTTCCCAAGGTGCTTGGGTGACTCAGTTTGTTGAGTGTCTGCCTTCCGCTCAAGTTATTTTCTGGGGTCCTGGGATCAGGCCCCACATGGGGCTCCTTGCTCAGTGGGGAGACTGCTTCTCCCTCTCCCACTCACCCTGCTTGTGGGCTCTCTCTCTCTCTCTCTCCCCCTGTGTCAAATAAATAAATAAAATCATTAAAAATAATAATAAAATACAATCTCCTCTCCCAGGGTGCCTGGGTGGCTCAGTCAGTTAAATGTCCAGCTCTTGATTTAAGCTCAGGTCATGATGGTGAGATCAAGCCCTACATAGGGCTCCACGCTCAGTGTAGACCCTGCTTGGGATTCTCTCTCCCCCTCTCCTTCTGCCCCTCCCACTCCCCCCATATTGTGCGACCCATGCACATGCTCGCTCTCTCTTAAAAATAAACAAATACTTACGTATATGCATACATATACATATACATATACATATACATATACATATACATACATACATACTATCCTTTCCCAACAGTCACCCCACACCTGCTAATGGCTGGACCCATTCTTTTCTCTCCTTCCTGTATACCCGGAGCATCTGGTATGAGGCCTGCATCCTGCTCTCTGCTTCTGACCTCTGCCATGACAATTTGTGCTCTGTTCCCTGATATAAAAACTATTTTGTGAAAATAATAGCAAAATCCTGCATTCTCTTTGATGTGATTTTTTTTAATTTGGTGTAGGTTACATTCTCCAAACTCTCTCGAATAAAGAGAGAAGGTCCAAAATAAAGAGTTGTGAGAGTCTACTTAAGGTCTGCCATCAATGCAAGTGAACCAATAAGAACCCTTTGGAGAAGGCCACGTGCTCCCAGACCTAGCCATTGCTATGATAACATCAGTGGGATGCACCCTCCCCCACCCCAGGGGCTGAGGCCAAATTAATTCTTGAAGATTGGTGCACCTGTGGGTGAAGCATACACAGGAACTCCCTGTACTCTCTTTGCAATTTATCTGTAAATCTAAAATTTTTCCAAAAATTAGTAAAAAAAAAAAAAAAGATGTATGCATATGAGAATTACAGTGATTCTAAGAAGTACTATTTCCTTCTATGCCCCATAGTATTTGGGCCTATACATCCTCTCCCCAGGCTCCCCGCATGGTGCAGTCCCTAGGTCCCCACGCCCCAGGTGACACGGCCTGCTTCCACTGAGCAGATATGCTGGTAAAACACTTGAATGCAGACCATATCTGTCCCATATCTGTAGGGAGACTGCTGCAGTTACACACTATGAAACAAACCCCAGTTTTGGAAAAACACAGGGAACAGTGCAGAACATCTTACCATGGGTTAACCTTCTAATTTATTAGTGGAGAGAGAGTAAATTCTTACATTATTTCGGGCTTCCTAGAATTCTTGGCAAACGAAACCAGAAAGTACTAGCCTAGACCTAGCTCTTCCTAAAGAACCAGTCTGTTAGAAGTGCAGTTTCGGGGCACCTGGGTGGCTCAGTTTGTTAAGTGACTGCCTTTGGCTCAGGTCATGATCCCAGAGACCCGGGATCAAGTCCCACATCGGGCTCCCAGCTAGGCAGGAAGCCTGCTTATCCCTCTCTCACTCCCCCTGCTTGTGTTCCCTCTCTGGCTGTGTTTCTCTCTGTCAAATAAATAAAAAATCTTTAAAAAAAAAAAAAAAAAAAAAAGAAGTGCAGTTTCTATCCTCTGGCACCCATGAAAACAACATTGGTGGTAGGAACCCTCAAGAAGATGCCTTACAGGCTTCTGAGTGAAATTTACTGAATTTGAGCTACTCTTCTCACCAGAGGGCATTTTGTTCTCCTGAGACATCCGTAGTGAAAAAAATAACGATCAAGACAATAAAATTACTTTGCTTATTTATTCATTTCTTATTTATACCCCATATCTGTTCACTGAAATTTGAGAGTACCAAAAATATACATTATGAGACCCAAAAAGGTAAGGAAATGGAGGGAAAGGAAAAACAAGACAGCGCCGTGGATGAGGGCAGAACCTTAAATGGGAGCCCATCGGCTGTAGAAGGTCTCCCCACTTCTAAGACATTCACAGTGCTATTACTCAGAACTACACTTCCAGTGAGGATAACATGCCTGGATCTTAAAACAGGCGTCATACTTTGTGATCACGCTTACCTTTCTCTCGCGACTCTCAGAAAGTTTTTGGAAAACATCTTGGTTTCGCTGCCCTGTTTGCTGGTCGATGCAAATCATTTGGCATCTGTGACAAGGCCCCGAAACCTGGCACGTGAGAAGGGAAAAGACAGGTTTGCCATGAAAGTGACTGGACACTCCGACTGGGCGGGGAGGAAGCTGGGTCCCAGAGGGGCCTCCAGCCCCACACGCACAGGGGGCTCAGTCCTCTAACCGCCATGAGGGGACGCAGCACCCCCCATAAGGTCCCATGTTTGCTCATCAGATGAAAGACTGCCTGCCTCAGGGCTTCATAATAGAAAGAAAAGAGTAGCTGCCGATCTCTGATGGTTATCTCAGGTTTCTTCTTGGATACTCCCAGGGAGAAAAGAACTAACTGATCCAAGGGTAGACTGCGAGGAAATCAACACCCCCGGCCCCAGCTTGGAGTCATCAGTAAGAACCTTACTGTGTCCGTGTCCTTTGACCCAGACATTTCACTACTAGGAACTTCACCTAAGAAAAGAACCACAGGGATGCCTAGGTGGCTCAGTCGGTTAAGCATCTGCCTTCGGCTCAGGTCACAGTCCCAGGGTGCTGGGACCGGAGTCCCGCGGGGGCTCCCAGTCAGCGGGGGCCTGCTTCTCCCTCTGCCTGCTCTGCCTGCTGCTCCCCTTGCTTGTGCTCTCTCTGATAAATAGATAGATAGATAGATAGATAGATAGATAGATAGATAGATAGATAGATAGATAGAAGAAAAGAAGAAAACACCAAATAAGAAAGAAAGGAAGGACGGAAGGAAGGAAGGATGGTAGGAAGCAAGGGAGGGAGGGAGGGAGGGAGGAAGAAAGGAAGAAAGGAACCACAATTGGGGCACCTGGTTGGCAGAGTCAGTCAAGGGTCTGACTCTTGGTAGGCTCAGGTCCCGATCTCAGGGTTGTGAGGTCTCATGTGGGGCTCCGCACTCAGCTCCGAGTCTCCCTGAGACCGCCTCCCTCTCCCTCTGCCCCTCCAGCTCATGTATGCACACACTCTCTCAAATAAATAAATAAATAAATCTTTAGAAAAGGAAATAAAAGAAACAAATCACAAGTACAAAGATTCACGTACAAAGATCTTTCTCACTTTAATTGTGGTAGGGGGAATCAGAGTATCTTAAACATCAAACAGTAGAAAAGAATGGCCACACTCCATGTATGTATCATGCAGGTATTAAAATTAATCTAGAAAGGGCTTTAAATAAAAGGGGAAATATTTGTTTATAATTGAAATAAGCAGGAAACAAAAAATCACGTGTGTATTCCTATATATATATAGAACTTCTATTCTATTCCTATATAGAGAACTCCTATTACTCTGCCATGAGTGTGAACTGCTCTATAGCAAGAAAATCTCCCATAAATGTTAACACAGAAAAAGAAAGTATGCACTCAGCAGCGACAAGATGCTTCTTTTCTTGCACATATAAAAAGGGCAGAAGCATTTGATTTTCTCCTTTGCTTCTCACTCACTCAGGGGCCAAGAGAAAGTATGCACTGAAATCACAAACAACTAAATGTGGATGTGTCTGGGCCTGTTCCTATCGCTCTCCTTCTGGCTGGTGGGCACTAAGCCAGAGGAAATAGAACCTCACTGTGGTACCAAAGCCAAGATGCACAGGCCTCCATAAGCAGCTGGGGGTGTTGTATGGGGCTCTGTCCAGCACTGGCCTTGATCCCGGGCAGACCTACCACCACTCAAAGCCTCATTCCATCATCCAGCCCCTCAGCTTGATTCGGTGAGGATTCCAGATACTATTTCTAGAATGTGAAGCCCAGACCTGGCACTTAGTCATGCTCAAACATGGAAGATCTCACAATCATACACGAGAATCCCCCAGATGGAACAAGACTTCCACAAGATCAGAGCACTAAGCCCTCCAGGATCAAGGACAGAACGTTCTACCTTCTCTGCCTAGAACCTTATGATTCCCAAGCCAGGATCCCTCTGAGGCTGCTGGGCCATGCCCCAGAGGAGATGTCCCACAGAAGGGATGTCCCACCAGCCCCGGACTCAGGGGCCCCATCTAACAGAGAGTACTTCAAACACCAAGATAAAGAAATCAATTTTCTTCAGACATGGTCACTTTTAAGCTCTGTTTTTCCCCTAGTACTCTTTTATCCATTGGGATTTTAAAAAATTATTTATAAGGATACATATTCTTTGAGAAATAATTCAAATGATACAGAAGCTTTAAGAATTAAAAGAAGAGCTCCTGGGGGACTTAGTTGGTTAAACGTCTGCCTTCAGCTCAGATCATGATCCTGGGGTCTTGGGATGGAGCCCAGCATGGGGTTCCCTGCCAGGTGGGGAGCCTGCTTCTTCCTCTCCCTCTGCGTGTCACCTCCCCCTGCGTGTGCTTTCTCTTTCTCTTTCAAATAAATAAATAAATAAATAAAATCTTTAAAAAAGAATGAAAAGAGAAAGCACTCAGCAATGGCCTTCCTCTCCATCCTCAGAGTCGAGCCCTGCTAGCAAGGCTGTAGGTCACTCCAGTCCCTATCGGCGTTACAGCACAATAGAGATTGGACACCCTTCCATGTCTGTACTCAGTGATGAAACCATCCTTGGGCTTGGCAATGTTCATGATGGCCCGGCATTCCCAGGGGCGCTGATGTTCTCCGTTACTCTATGAAGCCATGTAAACAGTTTCTAATTCTTTGCTGTTGTCAATGATTTTGTAATAAAGGTCTTAATCCACATAACGTTCTTTGCCATTTGACATTTTTTAGTGTCGATCTTTTTAAATGAGATTGTAAAGGCAATGGGTATCAAAGTTTTTATGACGTGATGACCCCCAGGAAAAAACTGCTTTCCCAAAGAGACGTGTTACCCTCTATGCCTTGCAACAGCCTCAGCCCCAGTATCAACTCAGCAAATGCCTTTTATTTTTTGAAAGACACAGTACTAACTACAGTTTCAACTTTTTAGTGCCTGCACAGGACCACATTGTTTGAATATAGTGTAACTTATTTAACCAATCTCCCTTTTGTAGATATATAGGACGTCCTCCAATTTGTCTTCATAGAAGCACTACAATAAGCACATTTGTAATATCACTCTGCATGCTTGTATGACTGTATTTTATGGAATAGATTTCTACCAGTGAAAGTATTAGGCCAAAGGGAAGGCATATTTTCACTTATTAGTGAATGTTTATTAATAATAGCAACCTAAAGAAAGCAAAGCATCTCAGGAGAGTTCCTTAAAGACTCTTTCTTGTATTTCTGTCCCCAGGTACTTGAAGAGCCACAGGTGCTCTTGTTGCCGGACTCACTGTGACCATGACTGTAAGCTAGTTCAAGTTCTTTTGCTTTCTTCTTTTCTTCCTTTAGTTCTCCCTCCTTCCCCCATTTAGCAAACATCAAAGACTAATACCTGTTTGGTATCAGGCAAGATACGTGAAAGAAAGTGATTAAAGACACGGCAGGACACAGCATGGGATACAAGAAGGAAAAGAGGAGGCCAGGGGGCAGGGATGGGGTGAGGGGGGGAAGGCTGCTGCCAGAGAGAGGTCTGTGGGAATGAAGGTCAGAGAGAGAAGAGATTGCTTTCTTCAAGGGGAGTGGCTGCCAGGATAAGAGGAAGTTTGGGGAATGAAACAGATAAAGAAATTCTATAGGACTTTCTTGTGCCATGCAATTCAGCTGCCCTCCAAAACCTCAGACCTTGGACATTCTTCAGTAAAGATTTTCAACTCTTGTTTACTACTTTTCTGGCTCTTACAGCGGTGCTCCTGCCAAGTGCAGAGCCGGGACACAAGGTAGCCTGTAGTCGGTCATACTCTCGGTTAATAACACTCCTATCAAAATAGCTTCACTCCCCACTCAACAACTGAGCACATTCTGTGCAGATGGCCCATCCTCCCAACCCTAGCTTTTCCTTATCTTTTCTGTCTATTCATTCTCTCAACAGCTCCTGAGCACGGACTCCAGACCAGGACTGTTCCGGGCTTTAGAGGGATAGCACCCCGCTGTGTGCTCTGAAGGAACACGCAGGTACCATGCGGAGTCGGACCTTTCCAAGGAGGGGACATCTGAGTGGAGGCCTTAAGTGGCTGCAGAAAGAGCATGTGAGGCAGAAGGGACAGCTGGGACAAAGGCACTGAGACAGGAAGCGTGGCATGTTTATGAAACTGGAGAGAAGGGCAGTGTGGCAGGCAGGGGGAGGGCTGGTGAGCTCCCAGACACTGGAGAGGTTTAGAGGGCTCAGGTCTCAGGGGCCCTTATCGGCTCCAAGGAAGGATACAGGTTTTAGCCTAAGACTTCCTCCCATCTTTCAGGCCTACCACTTCATTTGGGGAGCTCAGAAGCTGGGGAGAGGGCAGGCCATGGCTTTTCCTCTGATGATAAGCTCCTCCACAAGGGCTGGCGAGGCCAGAAGGCAGAGTGAGGGAAGAAGGTGGAGTGGCCATGGCACTGAGGGATGGCTAGGTGTCTGGGTTTTCCTCCACAAGCCCCAGACAGCGGGAAAGTCCAACAGTTTCCAAGAGGGTACAGTTCTCACAGACACAAGCATTCTAAGAAAACAGAGTTTAAGCTTAAACTTGATGATGAGGTGAGGAGGCACTGAGCCTGTGATCACAGGTTGGGGACACATTGTCTCTGTCCCATGGGAAACGAATGGCTGCTGCCCTCTCGGGGAATAAGCCCGGGGTCCTTCCACGGGGAGTCCCAGAATGCAGATGTCACAAACCCTCCTGCTAAAATTTGGCAGGGTAGAGTCAAAGACAGAGGGATTCCCACCTAGCCCCCTGGCCTCAGACAGAGGTCCATTTCCATTTTCAACCCTTGAGGAAGGAACTGAACTTCTCCCAACTCACCTGGAAATGCAAGGAGCCAATCGAAATCTCATCCCACTTCTCTTCTTCAAAAGCCCTTGTTCCATTGGTAATAATATTGGCACGGAACCGTGAGATAAGGTCTTCCATTGGGAATAATTTCTCCTTTCCATTCTCATCACTGTATAAGACATACCAAAACGGGGAGGGGGAGTGGGTTGTAATTATCCAACATTTCTAGCCCTCGATGTCTGACTTTACCAACTGTTCTCTGGCCTGAGGTCTAGATGTTCAGAACAAGCTTCTACCACAAGTGGAAGGCCAACGGACACGTATCTGTTAAACAGATCTGTTAAACCTCGACAGTGTCCCCTGGGAGACAATCCCACCTCCACGGACAGGCGCCCTCAGGTGGGTGCCAACCGTGAGCAGATCTTAACTGAAGAGATGAAGGACTCGGGAAACCAAGTGAACGGGGGTCCAGTGAACCAACTTCTACAAAAATAGCCGTTCTACAAGATGAGTTCACATGAGGCATTTAGGGAGCATCAACAGGCTTAATCACCAAGGACCTATAATGTTCCAAGAGCTCATACTCTTTTCGGATATGAGAACATCATAAAGCAACAACAAGTACCTATGGGACGTTTTAGTATTTATTCCCCACAGAGGACAGACTGGTGGTACCAGAGGTGGGGCGGGAGCAGGCAAAATCAGAGAAGTGAGTCGGAAGATACAAGCTTCCTGTTAGTAAATACCATGTCAGGGTGCCTGGGTGGCTCAGTTGGTTAAGCGACTGCCTTCGGCTCAGGTCATGATCCCAGAGACCCAGGATGGAGTCCCACATCGGGCTCCCTGCTCGGCTGGAAGCCTGCTTCTCCCTCTCTCACTCCCCCTGCTTCTGTTCCCTCTCTTGCTGTGTTTCTCTCTGTCAAATAAATAAAATCTTAAAAAAAAAATAAAAGGGGGTGCCTGAGTGGCTCAGTTGGTTGGGCGACTGCCTTCGGCTCAGGTCATGATCCCAGAGACCCAGGATCGAGCCCCACATCAGGCTCCCTGCTCGGCTGGAGGCCTGCTTCTCCCTCTCTCACTCCCCCTGCTTGTGTTCCCTCTCTGGCTGTGTTTCTCTCTGTCGAATAAATAAATAAAATCTTTAAAAAAAATTAACTAAAAAAAAAGGAAATACCATGTCACAGGGATGTAATGAGCAGCACAATGACCATAGTTATTAATGCTGGGCTGCGACTCTGAAAGTTGCTAAGAGAAAATCTTAAAAGTTCTCATCACAAGAAAAAGAGCTGTTGACTATGTATGTGACAATTCTAACCCAACTTACTGTGGGGATCGTTTTTCAATATATATAAATTTTGAATCATTATATTTTACAACTGAAACTAACATAATATTGTATGCCAGTTATATCTCAATAAACACAAATTTACTTCCTAGCTTCCGTCTTGCTTGCAGTTCTAACTACAATATATTATTTTTGTAACTCTTGTTTACAATTTTTGTTTACTGCCATGAGGCCCCATAAAATGACTCTCTGTGCCTCCAAGCACCCCCTCCCCCAAGGAAAAAAAGCACTGGAAAAAAGCCTTTGAAAAGTTCAACAAAAGAACACACTATATGATCCCATTATATTGGGTTCAAGAACAGGTGAAACTATGGTGAACAAAGTCAGTAGGGTTGACTATGGTGACCTTCAGTAGGGCTGACTAAGAGAGGATACAAGGAAGGTTTCTGGTTTACTAGAAATGTTCTCTACTTGGTCTGGCTAGTGGTTACATGGGCACATACATCTGCAAAAATTCACTGAGTTATGGACTTATGATTTTTGTGCTTTATTGTGTTTCAATAACAAAATCCTTTAAGTTGGGGGGGCGTGGCAGAATTCTTAAGTGTGATTGGAATTTTCCCTGGAAACAGAACTGAAAGACTCTGGTGAAGGATTCCCTCCCAAGCAGGGAATGGTGTGTGAAAAGTCGGGAGCCAGGAGAACCCCATCTAGCTCTGCCACTATGTGCGACTCCCATGACCAATGAGAAGGACAATTTCCTCATCTGAAATGCAAGGGTTGGCACTTTCCAGTCCTAAAATCCTTTAAATTTGGATTTACTCTCCAGGTTACAAACCCTTGTTTTATGCTTTGTAAAAGGAAAAATTTTATGTTCAAAAGCTATTGTGGTTAGCATATGCATTCTAGAGTCCATCAAATCTGAAAGTAGAACAGAGACACCAATCAAAGCCCCCAGCGACCCTCCCAGGCTATAGGCAGAGGCTGGTCCTCCTACCTATCCCACCTACTTCCTGCTCCTCAGCCCTGCATTCAACCAGCTGGTGGAAAACATGTTCCCCTCCTCGTAGGAACCAGGGCTGCAGCAAGCCTGTCTCTACCTCCTAGTTTTGCACATCATAAATCCCAGACGAATGCTGCCCTGCTCTCTCCAGGGCCCTCAGGACCTGAGGAGGAGTGTCCCTTGGTGCCGGGACAGCTCAGTGAACACCTGGGGACCCTGCAGCTGCATCAAACTTCTGTAGCCAAGGACGGTGAGCTGGGCCATGGCCGGGGAACTCTGTCACGTGGTTTTGCTAATGACTATAATGAGGAATTACTACACACAGTCCATCGGTGTCATTTTTATTAAGCTATATCAGTACATGTTTATGAGCATGCACACGCATGTCCAGGACCACATGGCATGTGAGAGTCACAGGATCCCTGGCTCATGGTGACAGGCATGGGCACACCCTTCCTGGCCTGTGGACTAAGGATGAGCAGCTGGTCCCAGCTCCCACGTAACAGTGGGGTGATTTTTTTGCCCTAATGATCTGATTCCCTTGGGACTTCAATTTCCTCTAAAGAACAATGAAAGGGGTTGAACGAACCCTTTCCAGAGCTGACCCACTAATATGTCAGGGCCCTTGGAAATCACCGGGTAGGTGTAGGCAGGCAGCAGTGCCGGTTCTGTCTGACGATACAAATAACTTCCGGAGCTGCAACTCTAAAAGCTTTCATAATCACTCTTTTCACTCAAAATGACTGTGGAAGTAGGGCAAGGCTCCCAGGGGACAGGGGGTAGTGTAAGTGTGGGCAATGAAACTGGGTCAAGTTCAATTCAATTACAGCAAATGTTAAGGAATAGAATAATTAAAAAATGAGAGTTGGGGGTGACTAAGCCTCTTGAAGGCATCAAGAAAGATGTGAGAACTGGACCTAATGGCTTTGTAACTTCCTGGAGCCTCAGTCTCTCCTCTGGACCCCACAACGCCCCAGGTGGGTGCCAGGCTCACTCCCAGAGTCAAGTGGTTGCACCTGTCTGCTAGTCCCAAGGCAAAGGATCTTACCTGGCATTTAATTGCTGCTGGAGCTCCAAAGCACTGGATCTGTTTATCAGCAAATACTGTGCTTCGTTCACCAGAGAAAGGGTGGCTGTTGTACCCACAGACTGATCTAGAAGTGGTGGAGTATTACAAACAATCTAAGTATCCACTGATGGGTGAATGGAGAAAGAAGATGTGGCGCGCGCACAACACACACACACACACACACACAATATTACTCAGCCATAAAAAAGAATGAAATCTCAGGGCGCTTGGGTGGTGCAGTTGTTTAAGCATCCGACTCTCGGTTTTGGCTCAAATCATGATCTCTGTGTCGTGAGATGGGCCTGCATTTCTCTCCTAGAGATTCTCTCCCTCCCGCCCTGCTGCTCCCCCAACTCGCACTCTCTCTTTCTCTCTCTAAGATGAATAAATAAATTAAATCTTTTTTAAAAAATGAAATCTGGTCATTTATAACAAAATGGATGGACCCTGAAGGCATTATGCTAAATGAAATAAGTCAGACAGAGATGCCATATAAGCTCACTTATATGTGGAATCTGAAACAAACAAAAAATAAAATAAAACAAAACACAAGCTCGTAGATGCAGAGAACAGTTTTGTGGACAAAATGGGTGAAGGGAGTCAAAAGATACAAGCTTCTAGTTATAAAATAAATGCATCATGGGGATACAATGTACACCATAGTGACTGTAGTTAACACTGTACCACATATTTGAAAGTTGCTAAGAGAGTAAATCTTAAAAGTTCTCATCACACACAAAAAAATGTGTAACTAAATATTGTGACAGATGCTAACCAGACTTACCGTGGTGATCGTTTCTAAATATATACAAATATCAAATCATTATGTTGTACATTTGAAACTAATATATGTCACTTACACCTCAATAAAAAGTTTAAATAAATTGAAAACGAAGAGTTGCTTTCTTGGAATGCAAATGAATCGTGTTTCCATTCGCTTGCATTTTTAAAAAGAGGAGACTACGTCTAAAAAGGAAAAAAATGGTGCCCTGGAAATAATAAAAATGTTTTAAGCATCACTCAAACTTCTCAGAAAAAGAAAGAAAATGAGCTCTTAGAATACTTTATTAATAATCTGGAAAAATAAAATAAAATGGTGAAGTGAAATTGGTCCAGGGCACCTGCATGGCTCAGTTATTAAGCATCTGCCTTCAGCTCAGGTCACAATCCCAGGATCTTGGGACCAAGCCCCACACTGGGCTCCTTGCTCCACAGGAAGCCTGCTTCTCCCCTTTCCCTCTCTCCCTACTTGTGTTCTCTCTCTCGCTCTCTCTCTCTGTCAAATAAATAAATAACATCTTAAAAAAAAAAAGGAAAGAAAAAAGAAAGAAAAAGAAACGAAGGAAGGAAGGGAAGGAGGGAGGGAGGGAGAAGGGAGGAGAAATTGGTCCAGCAACATTTAGAGAGGTGGGAGGGAGGCAGGGATAGGGGACATCCCCAAAATGATGGAAAGAGGGGCCTTGAGGAGGACCACAGAAGCCCAGGAAGATTTTCCGAACCCAGTCAGGGAAAGCTGGTTCTCCTGAGGAAAGTGTGAGGTTGACTTTAGAAATGAGTACTACATGGGCGCCTGGGTGGCTCAGTTGTTAAGCCTCTGCCTTTGGCTCAGGTCATGATCCCAGAGTCCCAGAATCGAGTCCTGAGTAGGGCTCCCTGCTCAGCGGGAAGCCTGCTTCTCCCTCTCTCACTCCCCCTGCTTGTGTTCCCTCTCTAGCTGTGTTTCTGTCAAATAAATAAATAAAATCTTTAAAAATAATTTATAGTATACTTGTGTTGCTTTTATAAACTATGTATTATTAAAGACTTAACCTAGAAAATATCTCCTAACACTTAGATTCTTGTGATCACAGTAAACTTAAAAAGTGTGTATACATTTCAATTTTTATATAATTGTAGTTTCAGATAAATATGATAGGGTGATTGAGGAAAGATTTTTTTTAAGATTTTTAAAATTTTTTAAATGACTACTCTTGAGAATCAAATCACTAAAGATTGAGATTCTACTGGTCAATTTAGATGACAATCTAAAAATGTACAAGGAGGAAGTGTAACTCTAAAAAAGTTCCTCTCAGGTGTACCAACCAGAAATGTTCAAAGACCACGCCCATCAGAGAGCTCTCCACCGTAACTGGCATCCATAAATGGCATCAAGCTGACACTGACCAGCACTGTATCATGGAGAGGACAGACGTCGCTCTGCATCTACCTTCACCTCACCCAAGTCCCCATCTCCCCCTAGGACAGTCACTGTCACCTCCTGCCTTGCCTCCTACCCTGTGCCCCCCTCACTCCTGCCCTCTGATGCAACGGTCACACCCATCAAGACTGTCTTTCTAACACACATGGCATCAGGAAACTCCTCAGCTCAGAGTTCTTCACTGAGTGCCCCAAGCAGAAGATAGTACTCACTGATTCCTCAGCCAAACAGTCATCTCTTCTCCCCAGCTCTCACCCAGGGCACCCCTGCCCACCCTCAACCCTCCTATGGGTTGGGCCCATGAACTGCCAAGACCTGCCATTCTGCTCCTGAATAAACTCCGTGCCTCTCTCTGCCTAGAAAACTCCTATCTCACATTAAGACACAGCTCCCAAGTTACCTCCTCCCTGAAGTCCTCTGTGACTCACTCCAGGTGTAGAGGATGTCTCCCCCACACCCAGGCCCTTTGCAGAGATCTTTATTGTGATCTTTATGCCGTGTCACTGTCTACCAGTAAGCCGTTCCCTCTAAACTTATATCTTGAAGGCCCACAACCATTGCTTCATAATCTTAGCCAGCCTCCTGAAGACCCAGCTGAGCCGCAGGTAGACAAGAGGCACGGGAATGATCAGAGTTTATTTCATCACCTCCTTTCTATGGAGGCTCAGGTCCTGTTGAGCCCCACTCCTTCCATGTTCCTACTCACACAATTGCCCATTCTCCCTCTCTCCTTTCATCATGTCTCTAAGCTCACCCAGTCCCAAATAGCAGCAGCTCACCTCCCCAATCAGATGAGCGTTCATCCCCCTCTCCATCACAGAGCAACTCAAATTACTGAACAACTTCTGACATGACACAAATTGCCAACACTTCTAAAAGTTCAAGTAGACTGCATCCTTTGAATCCTCTTTCCACCATGCATTTTCAGGATTCATAGGCTCACCTGTGCAGGCTCCTCTGTCCAGTCACTGGTCCCCATACTGTCAAAACCCTACTCAGATTTACAAGCCAGTCTCTCAGGGAGCTAATCACTACGTCAGGTCATCTCTACACAGATCAATAGTGTGGCAATGACTCATCCCTCCTTTCATTCATCTATATTTATTGAGCAACTACCATGTGCCAGATGCTGTTCAGAGCCCCAAGGATGCAGCACTGAACAAAGCCTACAAAAATTCCTGTCCTCTCAGAGCTTACAACCCACCACAATATTATAAACAGAACAACTGAGTAAAATGCATGGCCTCTCGGATGGGAAAAGTACCACAGGGAAAAATAAAACAGGGAACAGACTGAGGAGGTTCAGGTAGGTGCTCTGGCTCTAAGGAGAGCCGTCAGGCAAGGCTTCCCTGAGAGGAAGACACTGGAAACAATCTCTTCTTCCCACGTGGTTCCGTTAACTTTCAGATACTTTCTTCTCTGCTGCCTCACTTCAGCTAACCAGAGCTCTGGCAGGAAAAGTTGTCAGCACTTTTACAAGGCAAAGGAGCTGCGATCTACCCCATCGAGGCACCACAAGGCCCAAGGTTTGCCAAACTCTCACAGCCATGAGACTAGAATGTTCCCGCATACAACCTGAGGACATAGCAGGCCACCTGTCTTTCTAACCCAACGAAACTGTGCTTCTAAACAGGGAGGACTGAAACAGAGAGCTTGGCAAGGGCAGAGCCGCTGGATGGAAGCCACCTCCCTTCCTTGGGATTGTCCTGGAGACCACACGTGGCTTTCTGCACACGAGCGAGTTGCCTTGTCAATCCATTCTGCCCGCTGATTTGGGTGGATGGCAGGTCAGACCCAAGCGCCTCTCCCCTAGAAACCAACCCCACATGTAATACCTCTGCCCCGCCTCTTTGCACTTCTTTGAAAGTCTGAACTTTGTTTGATCAATTGACACGGACGGCCGAAAAACCTTGACAACCAGCTTGAAATTTTTTCTCCACAATTGTAAGTATTTACCCTGGGGGAAAAAGACAAAAGGAGGGGGGTGAATGTTATTTAGTATTCCTTTAAATTATATCCTAAATCGCAAAAAAAGTTACATTGCAAAATGTAATATAATAAATATAATGTAATATGATATTGGGTCCCCAGGAAAGAAGCCTAAAGTACAGCATGCCCAGGGAGCTGTGGGGAGATGGTGAACGCCAGGGGAGACCTGAGGGCTAGGGCTCAGGGAAAGCTTTCAGATCAGAAAGAAAGCTTGAGAAGCTCATCTTGAAAGACCTTGTTAATATTGATTATAGCCACCGAATACCACAGAGCTTAGAATTTGAGAGCTTCAGGAGTGGTATCTTGCTTTAAGAAGCCCTTGAACCCAGCCGTATGTTCTGGATTTTTACTATGGACCTGACTAATATTTTCCCTCATGGCC
This sequence comes from Spilogale gracilis, assembly GCA_004023965.1. Classification (NCBI taxonomy): domain Eukaryota; kingdom Metazoa; phylum Chordata; class Mammalia; order Carnivora; family Mephitidae; genus Spilogale; species Spilogale gracilis. The sequence continues at coordinate 78,351 of PITA01003037.1, read as the reverse complement.
AGACTGCACGGAATAATGGGTTTCGCGTGTGAAAAGAATGATATGCCTTCAAGTTACCAATAGAAGTATATTTATTGATCCAGCTTTTTAACTGTAATATTAGACTTTTTAAATATAATTTAAAGCATTTAAAGTTTAAAAAATTATTCTAAAAACCTACACATCACCAGAATTTATAATGCAAAATTGCCAAGAACCTACATTGGGATTACAAGATAGAACGGAAAACTTGTCATATCCTTCATTTTTACGGGATCAAATAGTGGTCTGTGTCTGGAAAGGGAAGTGTAAAATGAAACCTCATTTAGCTGCACTTTCTCTCCAACGCTTTGAGAGATTGCATCAAAGCCCATTTTCATCAATCGGAGCACTTGTGGTTCTGAGCAGAAAATGCCTAACTACCTCTTTATTAGCCAGAAAATAGCATTTCTCTCAAATGCAACTAAATGAAATGTACAACCAGGAACAATTGTCATAAAAAACAGCAGGTATCCCTAAATGGCTACATTTCTCTCTGCGGGCATCCTGAAGAAGGAGCACGTTTGGTAGGTGTGAAGAACAGCAGGGGGCAGTATGGTCAGAGTGGCGTTCATGAGGGGAAAGTGGCAGCCAACTGGATGGGAGGGGGGTGCAGGGGAGAACCGATCTACAGTGCTTTCCTCTTTTCCCCCTCTGTGCCACCTGCCGATGGACCTGAGATTTCCACCTGCTGCAGAGTCTCACCTGTCCGCACAGACCTTGCTTTGGCAGATCTGAGCCTGTTCACCATTTTCCTCAAGAGGCACCTCTATAGGCTCCATCCCTAGTGAAAAAGGTTAGAGACAGATTTAATAACAGGTAAAAAGAACAACGATTTATGTAAAAGTCCATTATCATGAAATATACAAGAATTATAATGACCCAAGAAACTGGATGAATCAAAAAATGGCCAGATCTTGGAAATCTCTTTATAATACAGAGATTCTCTTTTGCATGATCATGACCACCAACAGTGTGTACAGCAACTAGCCTTCTCATAGGAGACTTTGCCCTTGGGTAGTCACACCACAGTAGCTGGAACACTATAAATCCCTTAAAAGATTTCTCCATCTCTGGATGACTGCACATCCCAAGGCCTTTGTTTTCTAAGCTACCTTCAGTCCTTTACAGAAATAGGCAGGTATGAAGGCTCATTCTGTAAAGGTATCAGTGTGGAGTTAATTCTCAATAGCTCCTGAGAGTCAGCATCAAATTGGACTCCTGTACCAATCATCATCTGGAAAAATAGATAGATACACACATACATACATACATACATGGATACATAGATAGAGGAATAAAACTGTTATATCAGTGTGGTTAGGAAGCTTTTTTTTTTTCCTCTTGTTACCTGCATAAGTATGATGGAGTCTATACCACATGTATGTTAACAGGTTCAGGAATAAGAGTTAGCACTCATGTACCCATTACCTAGCTAAAGTGCTATTTATTCTTTAAATAAAATCAGACTGAAATACATGGATGAAACAAGAGGAAACTCATCCAGTGCCATTGTAACGGCTGAAACTGCTGAGGCCCTCTATTACTCTGCTGTCCTTGTCCCCCAGGAGTGCTTAAGAGTCCAGGGAAGGGCATGAAGCCAAGACACCTGAGTGGAATGTGTGCCGGCCCCTACTCTGCAGACTGGAAGCAGGAGCTCCCCCTGTGTGCCCCGCCTGTGCGCTCCAGCCCTCTCTGCACTGCTGTCAGTCGCGCTGCTCGCCAGCATGACCCGACCTGTCCCTCAGGCAAGCACATGGCATGCACACCTGCACCCTGCCCGTTCCAGTCCTTCTCCATCACACAGAGTGCAACAAATGGGCATATTGGGAACTCTGGATCATTCCTGCTGCTCAGGGCCTGAGCATCACAACAGGGTTTTCACCACGACAAAGACAGAGACACAATTTGAGTACTAAGTATTCCCTGAACTCTGTCCCCCGTTCCTCTGAACCTTATACATGCACAGCCACGTACATACTCCTGTCCCTGTGTGGAGAAAGCTGGAAGAAGGACTAGTCCAGAATGTTCCTGAAGTTTGAAGAAGGAATGTGCTGTGCTAATTATAGACGCTGCTGTGTCAAAAGGGTGTGCATGGAAGATCGTCACAGGGCCAGGTACGCACCCACGGGGGAGGGCAGTAGAGTGGGCTTGGAGCACTGGTTCCGAGGAAGTCACCAGAGCGGGGAGGACAGCATGTGCACAGGGGCACTCCCTGGGCAGCCAGCGAGGGGCCTGTACTCAGCCTCTTCCTACCCTTACACAAGGCTCTAAAAACGCCACTCAGGTTCTTTGGTGCATTCTAAGAGTCATTACAGGCCTCTGATTAAGGCAAAAAAATCTGGGATCCATGCATAAATTGAACTCAAGGGCTCCCAACAAAATTCATGGGACACGAGTTTGTTTTGTATATACTAAACCCTGTGCTCAGCTCAGAGATATAGAGAAATAAAAGAGCCTGACCTCTGGACTCAAGATGCCTAAGATATTTGGGAGTGACAAGTCACATGCATGAAACCATTATAATGTCTTATTTCAGTGTTTATTACTCAGTTTGTATTGTTGTGTATGGCCAAAGGGATGCCTTATATGGTGGGAGGGGACATCACACCACCTCACTAAGTGCTGCTAATTTGGAGTAGAAGATATTGGATATTTGTTTTCTTTCTCTCTCCCATTCTTTATATTCTGGAATAAACCCTATATAATCATTATATATATTTTTATGCTTCAGAGAATAGAAAGAAAGAGAAGCAATTCACTCAATTCTTTTTGTATGTTAATATCCTGGATGCCAGAAGTTAAATAAGAAAAGCACAATAAAAGAAGGTGATGTATCAATCTCACCAATAAAGAGGTACGAAAATATTAGCAAACCAAATACATCAATGTATCAAGAAGTCATTGCCAAGTAGTGCTTCCTCCACAAGAGTCCAAGGATCATTTAATACTAGACAATCTCCTAATGTAAGACATCACACTAATGGGCTATAGGAAAAAAATATGTTTTCCAAGAGATGTAGAAAAACACTCAATAAGAATTGACTATTAGTCAGCCTTTAGCTAAATAAGAAAAGAACTATTTCAGCCTAGGAAAACAAATCTATCAAAAACCTACATTAAGCATCACTCTTATTTTTGAAACTTTAAAAGCATTCTATTCAGATCAGTAATAAAGGAGGATATCTTCCATCACTGCTTCACCATTATAAAAGCAGGCTAAGCCAATGCAGTAAGGTAAGAAACAGAAAGAAGACTAATAAAAATTAGAAAGAAAGATATGAAACTATTGTTATTAGAAGATGATATGCTTATTTACACAGAATATGGGAGGAAGTCTTCAGCTCAACTAATAAAACTAACAGGAATTCAGAAAAAGTACAAGAGAAAATATTAATATACAAAAATCAATAGTGTTTCTATATGCATTAGTAACCAATTAAAATATTTAATAGAAAAAAGATAGTGTTAAAAATATCCCAATCAACTGTTAAATAGCTGGATGCCGGAGCATGCAGTCTGTTAAGTGTCTGACTCTTGATTTCGGATCAGATCATGATCTCAGAGATGTGAAATTGAGCCTCATATCAGCACCTAGTGCAGAGCCTGCTTAAGATTCTCTCTCTCAAATTTAGTAACAATTAAAAAAAAGAAAAGAAAAAAATTCTCTCTCTCTTTCTCCCTCTTCTCTCTCTTTCTCCCTCTCAAAAATAAATTCATTCATGGGTGCCTGGGTGGCCTCTGCCTTCAGCTCAGGTCATGATCTCAGGGTCCTGGGATCGAGGTCCGCATCTGGTTCTCTGCTCAGCAGGAAGCCTGCTTCCTCCTTTCTCTCTGCCTGCCTCTCTGCCTACTTGTTATCTCTCTCTCTGTCAAATAAATAAATAAAGTCTTTTAGTAAATAAATAAATAAATAAATATTCATTCATTCTTTTAAAAAACTATTACATAGCAAAAACAAGGGTAAAATTATCTAGAAATATTAAAATTTGGAGTACTCAAAGAAGTCTTAAATGGAGAGAGCCACTATTATAAATAAAAGACTCAAGATTATATGATATAAATTCTCTGGAAATTCATACATGGTATTACAATCAAAATATGATTAGAAATATGTGATTACAAAATACGTGATGTTATAATCAAATCCCAACAGGACACACCAATAAAAATACAGAGAGTGGATAAAAAAGCATGAGCCAACTCTATGCTGGACACAGGAAACTTAATTTAAATATAGTGATACAGGCAGACAAATTAAAAGTAAAATCAAGCCACCAAGAGGCTAAAAAAGACAATTTACACAATGGGAGGAGATATTTGAAAATTACAGATCTGAAAAGGGAATATACAGAATATAGGACTCTTACAACTCAATAATTCAAAAATAAATAAGCAAAGAATTTGAATAGATATTTTTCTGAAGAATGGCCAATAAACACAAGAAAAGATAGTCAACACCAATAGTCATTAAGGAATGTGAATCAAAGTAGCAGAGGTACCACTACCCACCCACTGCAATGACTACGAAAAAACAACAGAAAATAACAGGTGTTGAGGACATGGAGAGATTAGAACTGCCATGCATTGCTGGTGGGGATGTAAAATGATGATGCAGCCCCCTCGGAAATCCTAAAGAGACTGTTCCCACGTGACCTGGCAATTCTACTCCTAGGTACATACCCAAGAGAATGGAAAACATACGGCCACATGAAAACTTGCACATAGATGTTCACAGCAGCATGATTTCTAATAGCCAAAAAGTGGAAACAACCTAAATATCCAACATCTACTAAATAGATTTTTCAAAATGATATATCCATGCAATGAATATTATTCAACAATATAGATGACCTTCGAAAACATTGTGCTAAGAGAAAAAAGCCAGTCCATACACCGAGTGATCCCATTTACACAAAACATCCAAAATAGGCAAATCCATAGTAACAGAAATTCGATTAGTCATTGCCAAGGGCCGGAGATAAGGCTAGCAATGGGGAGTGACTACTAATGGCTATGAAGTTTCTCTTTTATGGCGATGAAAATGTTCTAAAGTTGATTGTGGTGATGGATGCACAACCTCATGAATATACAAAAAAACTACTGACCTGTACACTTCCCACTAGCCATGTTTCATGTGTTCAGTGGCCACATGTAATCCGTGGCTACCCTTTCGAACAACATAGATATTGAACATTTCCATCCTCCCATAAAGTTCCATTGGACAGAGCTAATCTATACTTTTATATATGTTAGACAATTCATAACAAAAAATCAACAAGGAAGAATTAAAGCTTGGGTATGTATTATGACAAGTGACTGAAATAAAGGGAGTGCAAATGAAAAAAATTTAATTTCAAATTTTATATTTCCTTATTTTCTGAGAAAACTGTCAGATCTTTACCTTTTTTCCAGAGACTTCTCAAAACACAAGGAGCAAGAACTTTGTGCTGTCTGTTAGACAACATTTCACTTTCTTCAGGATTATTTTAATATTTTGTAGAGGAAAACCTATTACTTTACTTTCACAGGAGTAGAGAAGCTACTCTTGACAGCTGAATTGGGGAAATGAACCCAGTTTTCACACCTTTGGCTTTGATGATCATGATCTTTTGCTGCAGGTCAATGAAAGGCTGGATCAGGCAGAGCCGGGGCTCCTGCTTCTGACTCAGGCACACGCCATTGTGGTTCACAACCATCCAGCTCCGGTCATACAGCAGCCCTTGATTTCCTAGAGGCCACTTGGTCACCTGAAGAAAAAGGTATGTGTGTTTTAGAGCAGGGCTCTCCAAAAATGGTCTTCACATTATTGCATAGTGGTTGCACAAGTACAGGCGGACTTCAGGAATTCAGCACATACTCTTGAAGGAGGAAATGAAGGAAGAAAGGAAAGGAAAGCAAAGAAGACAATGTGAAGGAGACAATGTGAGAGCTAGATACCTTCCATTCACCTCCAGATCCCCTTCCTGCCCTTCTCTTCTTCAACCTGTCTTTTAAATGGGTAATGTGCATGCATGGAGCAACCTTCAGAGAAAAAAAGAGTGTGCGTGGAAAGTAAGTCTCCACTCCCCCCCATCTCGAAGCTCTCCTCCTCACAGACTCCCATCACTCTCACTTTCTCTCTATCCTTCCTCAGTGGTCAATGTCATTACAGGCGTACCATCATGGAGACTTATAGACATAAGTCTTGCACAAACTGTGGCTCTACTGGCATGGTCACTGAGTTGATCCTCTTTAAGTGTGTAACTTTTCCTGAATTCTTCATATTTCTACAAAATTAAAATATAAATTATACCCACTGCCCAGATAGCTCTTGCATTCTCATACGACTCTTCAACAAAAAAGAACTGGAGAAATGGTTGATCCTAGGGCTGAGTCAGGAGCATCTGGTGGTGGTAGAAAAGTAAGGAAATACTCAAAAAACAAAATGATGGGAGTATGTCAAAGAAATGCAGGAGTCAGCTGAAAGCATGCCTGCTGGCCAAAACTGGAACAATTTGAGCAAAAATAAGAATAATGATGTAGTATGTATTATAACCCAACATACAAAATACATATTCAGGAGTCAATACTGAAATAAATATGTGATTGAATAAATAATAAATAAATACCCAAATATATAAATAAGAAGTTAAATTTGCCATTCAGAAGAACCTCAAATAATTGATGTAGATGCTGCCCTCCTCAGAAAGGAGGGGTATAACTCCCCACCCCTTACATGTGGGCTACACTGACGGACTTGCTTCCAAAGAGTTCAGTGTGGAAATGAGGTGGAGGAGACACTCTAGAGTGAAAAAAACTGGTAAATACTCCCTCAACCACATGATCAGGGTTAATTAACATCAACAGAGATAAGTCATGTTGATAGTATATACTGTGATATGTATGATATATGGTATGATACAATATGATATATGATATTTGACATGATGAGAATAGCACTCTACCTCTGTGGTCCTCCTCCCCCCAAAATCTGTAAGCCCAGTCTAATCATGACAAAGACATCAGACAAACCCAAATTGAGGGACATGCTAAAAAATACCTGACCAGTACTCCTCAAAACTGTCAAGGTCATCAAGAACAAGGAAAGTCTGAGAAACCGGTACAGCCCACAGAAGCTTAAGGAGACATGACCGCTAAATATAATATGACATCTGGGATGAGATCCTGGAACAGAAAAAGGGCATTAGAGAAGAACTGATGACATTTCAATGAAGTGCAGCCAGGTCTTCCCAGGAGGTTTGTCCATAGCTTGGTTGCTGAGAGCACCGCACGCCACAGCCCATGTCTGGTAGCCCCATCAGAGGGCTCTTCTGGAACCAAAAAGGCACAGGCAAAGGGGAAAAGTGCTTTTGAAATAGTTAAGAGACAATCATTCTTGAACTGTGAATCAATTTTATCCAATTGTTTTCTTCTGAGCACTCAATTCAGCTACCCAAAAGAATATGAAAACTTCGAGAGCAGGTAATGAAGAAAGGGAAGCAATTTTTAATCAAAGGCTGTTTTGGGGTGGGTCTTCCAGTGAGAGACCTCAAGGAAGACTGAGGCACCATGGAAAGTGAAGGAGAGGAGCTGCAGGGCCCAGGAGGAAGACAAAGAACCCAAGGAGGAAGAATATCAAGGTAAGCTTCACCTCAAGCAGGGCAAGCCCTGTATTCAGGAAATGGAAATGCCATGTGATAAGAGGTGGGGGTACTCTGGAGACTGACAGACCTGGGTTAAATCCCACCTCAGCTGTTCATTAGTTTTGAACAACTTCCTAGCCTTCCTGAGTCTTGGCTTTGGCACATATAGAATAGACATTACTATCATTTCTCATAGTATTGGCCAAAAGCTAAAATGAAATATAAAATGTAAAGCAACTAAACTATATCAGATGATCCTTAGGTGTGCTAATGCCTTTACCTCTCCCTTCAATTTTTCTCATGTATCAAGTAGTCACCCCACAGGCTCTAGCTGCTTCTGCGGGCCGAGCCCTCAAGCTCTGCAACATTGTGGTCTATACCAGCCTTTACACCTAAGCCCAGAAACCGCCATCCTTATTTCTATAGGAAAGCATGTTTTTAATTACAAATAACTTTTTAAAAAATTTTTATTTATTTATTTGACAGAGAGAGATCATAGGTAGGCAGAGAGGCAGGCAGAGAGAGAGGAGGAAGCAGGCTCCCTGATGAGCAGAGAACCCGATGCGGGCCTCGATCCCAGGACCCTGAGATCATGACCTGAGCCGAAGGCAGAGGCTTTAACCCATTGAGCCACCCAGGCACCCACAAATAACTTTTTAGAAGACAGTGTATTACCAGGAGATGATTTTCATGTCTCTTATTTCTGCATGTCTGTTGCAAGGAGCACAAGTACTAACTGCCCTTTTGTTCCAGACTACCTTTCTGAGTGTGTTTGTAGAGTGAATACAAGTAAATAGAGTGAACCGAAGCCTCTGGTAGGAGAGCACATTTGCTCACGGTGCAGTGTTATAATGCCTCCCTCTCAAGCAACAGCTGGTCATGTCTGCTCCCACCCATCATGAGTACAGATCCCTGATGGAGGGGCTCCTCAGCCATGTGCACACCATCCCCCTGGGCCCTTCACTAATTCCTCTTGGGACTCAGGGGGCACAGGGAAAGAACACAAACATGAAGCTCATGCTGCCTGCTGTTCTGTGACTAATAAAGCCCTTCTATTTATTTATGTATTTATTTATGTATTTATTTATTTATTTATTTAGTTATTTATTTATTTATTTATTTATATTATAATAGACTCCTCTAACCCAGGAGTCTCGTGTTTTTCGCCAGCATGGAGAACACTGGGGCGGGCCAGCTGGTTAGCTTACAAGGAAGGCAAGCCTCAGACTCCTCACAGCTCTTCACCTGTTGGTTGAAACAGGTCTATCATCTTCTACCTTTTACTTTGCTATCCAAACATTTAATGTGCTGGCTTCCCCTTTCCTCATTCCTTTCTCCTGAGGAAGGGGGAGAGTGGCATGTGTGGCGCTGAGCCTTCCGCTGTGGCAGTGGAGTGGCGGGGGGGGCTGCTTGTAGAAGGAGAAGTGGAGCAAGTAAGTTATCTGCTGCAGGCATACAGCCAGGTTCCTGACCGGAGTTCCAAGTATGGAGAGGGGCGGAGATAGAATAAACAATGTGGCATTGGATCGAAAGTGGAGGAGTTCGTGGGAAATCGGGAGCATGGTTAGCTGATAGAGATAGATGATAGACTGATAGATGATTGATAGGTAGATAGATATAGAATTACAGATGTATAATGGGAAGCCAGAGAGGCTCAGTCAGTTAAGTGGCTGTCTTTGGTTCAGGTCATGATCCCAGGGTCCTGGAATCAAGTCCCACATTGGGCTCCCTGCTCAGTGGGGAGCCTACTTCTCCCTCTCCCTCTGCCTGCTGCTCCCTCTACTTATGCTCTCTCTTTCTCTCTCTGTCAAATAAATAAATAAAATCTTTAAATAAAAGAAATACAGATGTGTGTATGCACACATGTTTACTCTTACCAAGTACATATATATGGCGGACAGAATAATGGTTCTCCTAAACATGTCCACATCCTAATCTCTGGAATTAGGCCAAAGGGACTTATAGGTGCAATTAAAGTTGAGGATCTTACAATGGGGAGATCTTCCTGGATGATCCAGGTGGGCCCAATCTAATCAGATGAGTCCTATTAAAAATTTACCATAATCTGTCACAGCAGCAAATATTCCTAAGCTCTGTACATGCAGAGGGCCCATGGGCAAGAACAAAGATCAGACTTGGTGACCAAGTATTAGTTTCTCAATATCATTCTCTGATGTAAGAAGTAAAGTGCCTTTGATGAAATGACCCCTTGCATTTCTCAGACAGGGGACATACAGAATGAGCCTAGAACATATTGCACCAGAAAGTAAGGAAATGCTCAAGGAATGATAGGGACATATCAAAAGGGCACAAGTATGCAGCAATTTAAGCATCAAAATAAATACTGATGATGATGGGTTGTAACATTTTGAGCAAAATCAGAATCCATGGATCCATGCAGATACAAAAAAAAAAAAAAAAGAAGAATTAATGACTAAATAAACATGGAAGAAGGCAAGCCCTATCCTACAATAGAATACCAACTAATAAAGCTAAAAAGAATGATGGAATTTCTTATATTACCATTTTGCAATCATCACATCAATCGTTGATTTTGGCAAAGGTCATCAATAGTTCCTAAATCTAGTGAATAAAATTTGACAAGGAAGAGGATATTTACATATCCTCAATATATCTCTCCACAAAACCCTGATTAATTACTTACTAATGAATTTTACAGTAGGAACACCAGGCAGATCCCATCTTAAGCAAATGATTAAGTTAATGTCACCAGCATGGGAATAAACAAACAGAGTATGTCTCCTTCTGAGATGTGCTAAGAAATCATGGTATCACTCTTATGGAATTCCTGCTCAAAATACAGAAAGCCTAAAGGAACCTCAGATGATACCCTCACCCTGGGGATTAGAAGGCCTTTGGGAGGGCATGAGGTCATGAGGGTAGAACTGCCATGAATGTGATTAAAGATCTTATAAAAGAGGCCCCTGAGAGCTCCCTCACCCCTTTGCCACGTGAAGACACAGTGAGAAGATGCGTCTATGAACCAGGAAGTGAGCCCTCCCTGGACATCGAATCTGCCAGCACCTTGATGTTGTACTTGCAGCCTCCAGAACCATGAGAAATAAACTTTTTGTTGTTTATAAGCCACGCAGTTGATGGCACTTTGCTAGAGCAGCCTGAATGGACCAAGATATCTGCCCACCAGGGTCCTATCTGGTGTACCCCACTTCATGCCTTTGTGGGCCCTTATCACCAGTACAATTCTATTCACAGGGTGGTGTGTGGCCTGCATCTGTCCCTCCTGAGATACTGCACTCTGTGAGGGAAGGGACCTTGTCATCAGTGCCTCCCAGGTGCTGGCCCGGGCCTGGCGAGTAGCAGGTCCTTGGTATGAAGTTTTGAATGAACAGATGGACAGAAGACCTTTAGCAAACTTTACCAAGACTCAGTGTCCTTGTCTGTAAAATGGGACACTAATTCCTGCCCGGGGTATTTATGCTCTGTGGCTATCCTATGGAACGTGACCAGTCTGTGAAAATACGAGTACTGACACACACTGGAAATACAGACTCCTCACCTTCCTCCTCTACGAAGTAAAAGTGAACTTGCTTGTTATGGTCTCAGCCTGGAAGACAGACTCCCATGGGACCACCATGAAAGGCAGGCCACAAATAGCCCTGACCTTGGTATGTCTGACCAGGAACCAAAGAGCCTGTAATTGCAGAGGCTCGGAAGTCTGGGACCTTTGCCTGGGACTTGGGACACATGGAGACCACAGGAAGATAACCTCACTTTGGCCATGACAGGGGTGTCAGGGCTGCTGGGCCACCCAACCTCCCAGCTCAGGTAACCCCCAGCCGGGCATATTTCAAGACATAACATAGTCCATACCCACCGGGAGGGCTGAGCAGAACAACCCCCATAACAGCACTGACCCAAGGAGTCGGCAGACCTGGGTTCAATCTTTCCTCCATCACTGATGGCTGGGCAAAGCGTTTAACCTCAATAGCTCTCAGGCTCCGTAGCTATAAACTGGGGATGATATTACCATGCACCTCTTACTGTTTTAAACATGGAATGAAACAAAGCTTGTAAAATACTTCAGCAGGGAACCAGCACATCCATTCAGTGAAAATTGTACCCACAACTGTTAAGAGTAACTCGGTCGCCCTTCAGAAACAGGACCGTGTCAGGTGTACCTCTAAGCACAGCCTTGTTCCGAAGTCAGCCAGACCAAGAAAGGCAGAATTGACAAGGACCCTTCATTGGTCACAATACTCTGAATATGATTTTGATTTTCTTCAAGCCTTGCTTTACTTTCTGTACTTTTTTCTTTACTTCAGAAAAAAAAAGTATGAAGTAAACAACAACAACAACACCCAAAAGCAGTCTCTGTGCCGCCATGAAAACCCTTACCTCAAATGCAGCACAGGATTTGATCGGGTAGAGATAAAGGTTGGTGATGACATGTGGCCCAAGGCTGCCCTCCAGGACTCCTGCTGCTTTCTCTGCAGGGGTCTGCTGGGTCCCAGTGGATATCGGCAGGGGTGGGTGTGAACCCCCCACAGCCACGGTGCCAGGCAAGTCGTTGCCCACCCCAGAGGCTGTGGGGGCATCTTCCTGGGGTGAGGAACCACATGTGTCCGCAGCGGCCTGCCCTGCGTCCAGAGCCTCACTCTCTGATGGGGTTCCAGCCTCCCCCGGGGTGGTCTGAGGGAGAGGCTGGCCATCACACTGGTACAGTTGCATTGCTATGATGAACCTGAGAAAGGCCTGGGCATCTTCAAGTGTAGACATATATCCAAAGGAAATCCTCACAGACCCTGTAGGCTGCCCCTCAATGAGGTCCACATCATCTCCACAGACATGACCGGCCTAGAATAAAAGGGGAATAAGTCAGCCAGGGTGACTCATTCCACATGGATGAATTGGAAATCGTTTTGGAGAAGAAATTTAACCTAGGACGAGAAACAGCAAGAATAACACATGCTGTGTGCCTGAGCCATGCTCTCCTAAGCGGGAGGACTCCCTGGTGAATCTCGCTTTGCTCAGGTGTAAACTGGGATCAGTACCAATCTCAATGGATCGGTAAAAAATTTAAAAGAAATACTGCATGGAAGGCTTTTTCCCAGAGTCACACACCATGACAACCCACAGACACATCAAGAGAGACCAGTTTCAGCTTCTTGGTCTCCCCAGGGCTAACGCAGGAGAAACACCTGCTGGTTACTCCCTGAGCCTCTCTCAGAACCCAACAGAGGGTTGCATCCCTGAGAGCTGCCCTTTGACAAGAAGGCAAGACAGAGAAGCTCCCTCTGTGAATGACCAGACTAGGCCACTACAAAAGCGAAAGCAGGCTGGGTGCCCCTGCTGGGAGGAGGGGAAAGAAAGGCAAGAAGTCCCCAAGCCTCTCCAAGCAGGGTGGTCTGTTATTGATCGCTGCTCAGGCCACCTACATGCCCCACCGTTGAACCCAGGTCATCACCAAAGAGTTGGGGTCACAACGTTCCATAGGATCAAATATTCTATCTAAAGCTACTTCTGTTTCTGTGCCGGGTCTTTCTCTCTCTTTTTAAGTAAAATCCACTTCATGGTTGGTTGGGATCTCTGACCCCAAACATGAGACCAGCCTCCAGGGTGGGTGGAGAGGCCACCGCTGGAAATGACCAGCATCACCAACCTGAAGATGCTTCTTGACCGTCTCGTCGCTTATCCCCAGGTGCCTCTGGCAGGCCCCAGTGTTGCAGAAGCAGCCCGTTCGCAGGTGGATGTTGTAAAGACTGGCCATTTTATCCACCTGCGGGTTCAATAGGACATGAAATCAGTATTAAGGATGTCCAGTTTTACTCTAACTGCCTGGGACAAAGTTTCAGACCAAAGTGTGGACCCCCTTTCCTAATAACAAAATGAAAATTTGAGCTTGGAATTCTGCTCCCAAGTTCCATGACCCATCATGGGTTTACTTAGCACATTTTATAAAATGTCACTGATAATTAAAATTTATCCAGTTGGATTATAATGCATGTCTGAGAAAACTGAAAATGCCAAATTCAGGCCAAACTCCAAGTTAGAAGCTCACATTTCAACAAACAATACTATTAAAAATGGACAGAAGATTTGATAGACATTTTTCCAAAGAAGACATACATATGGCCAAAAGGTACATGAAAAGATATTGGATATCACTCATCATCAGGTAAATGCAAATCAAAGCAACAATGAGATATCAACTCACACCTATTATAATGGCTATTATTAAGAAAAGAAAAAATAACAAATTTTGGGAACACTATAGAGAAAGGGAACCCTGTGTGCTGTTGGTGGGAATGTATGTTGAGGCAGTCACTATGGGAAACAGTGTGAAGTGTCCCCAAAAATTTAAAAATAGAACTACCATATGATCCAGCAATCCCACTTCTGAGGATTTATCTGAAGAAAATGAAAATACTATCTTGAAATGACATGTTCATAACAGCATTATTTACAACAGCCAAGACGTGGAAACAACTTAAGCATCTACTGAAAGATGAATGGATAAAACTAGTGTATATACACATATATATGTCTATATAGTTGGCATATACATATATATATGAATATTTTTCAGTCATAAAAAGTGCAAGGAAATCCTATCATTTGTGACAACATGGGTGGACATTGAGGACATGATGCCAACTCAAGTCAGACACAGAAAGATAAATACTACGTGATATCATTTATATGTGGGACCAAAAAAAATCAAACTCATAGATACAGAGAATAGACTGGTGGTTGTCAGCGATGGGGGACAAAATGGGTAAAGGTGGTCGAAAGGTACAAATTTCTAGTTAGGAGATACATAAGTCTCAGGGATGTAATGTCCAGCATGGGGACTCCAGTTAAGGATACTGTGTTCTATGTATCTGAAAGTTGCTGAGAGAGTAAATCTTAGAATTTGTCATCACCAGGAAAAAACTAACTATGTGTGGGGATGGATGTTAACTGGACTTACTGCAGTGATCGTTTTGCATTACATACATATAGCAAATAATTATGTTGTATACACCTGAAATTAATACAGAATTATAGGTCAATATTATCTCAATTAAAAAAAATAACAAATTAGTTTTTTTTCAAAGAGCCCATACGTTCCAAAGGAGATTCACGAGAATAAAATCCGAGTGGCCGGGATGTGAGAGAGCTCCTTCACCTCTTCTGCCCCAGGGTTGACCGCGGAGCAGTCCCCAGCTGAGCTACCGCTCAGAGCTGCCCTGTCTGGGTTCACAGCCTGGGCTACAAACATGACTGTGGGGACACTGGACACTGCGTCTTATCAACTTGCTTTCCATAATGTCCCTTACTTTGGGTTGAATCACAGAACTGCTGTTCAATCCAGAAGTTCCAAGGCTCTTTCCTGTCTCCTAAAGGCTCTGGGAAGTGATCTATATTCACTCAGGGCTCAAAGGGAGGGCTAGCATGGGGGGTATTTGCCAGCTTCTATGGCTCCATTCTCCCAAGTGTCTGGGAGCCCTTGAGGGTCCTCAGCCCAGATGACTCCGGCTAAACTCAGGGAGTCATCTAATTGCATTCGGGAGAACAAACACATCTTGCCCAGCTGGGCAAAACTTGGAAGCCTTTCTCCCTGGGAATCCACAGTGTGGGGCAGCCAGAAGCGGCCAGAGGCAGGAGGGTGCTCTCTGCAGACACGGGTCACCACATGGCCAGCACGAGCTCCCGCTGTCTCCCCTGACCTGTCAGAAAGAGAAGCCACTCTCTGGGTCAAACTGAGGGGCCTCAGGAAAACAACTCTGCTCCTTCACCCTGGGCCAATACCTGAGTGATGTGGACACCTGCTAACGAAATGCAGGCATTCCCTGGCTCCCTGAGCTCAGACCGGGGGCACCACTGCGCCAGGTCCACTCCTCCGGAGTCAGGGGGCCTCCATTCAAAGGGCAGCTGCTAGGCCAGCTCCCGCCCTGCCCCACCGCAACCCCTGCTAACTGGAATCAGAAGTCTCTTGTGCCCACCCCCATCCCCACCCCACATTTACAGTCCCAGTTACCACTGCTGCTAAACATGCCACCAAACTTGGTGGAACAAAATCATAACCATTTTTTGGTGTGCTCACGGCTACAGTAGTTCAGGAATTCAGAAGGAGCACAGAGGACTCTTCTCCAAGATTTCCCGAGTCTCAGCTGGGAAGACGCCCAGGCTGGGGGTGACGTGGTTCGGAATCTGGAATCATCTGGAGACTGTTGGAGTGGGTCCTGTGCGGTGCCGGGCCTCCCCACCAGGAGGGCTCCGACCAGGACGGCCATCGGAGGGCTGGGGCTCGGCCTCCTCACGTGGCTGGCTTCCTCAGAGCAGGGCAGCCCCAGGGTAGACCTTCTTACATGGTAACTGGGGGCCCAAAAGTGGGCGTCCCCAGGACTAATGCTGGGGTGCAGTGCCTTTCTGCCACGCAGCGTCCCCTTCCGTGGCACTCTTCTGGTTACGAGCGAGTCACGACCCCGCCAGGATTCAAGAAGAGAGAAGGCCCCCACCTGGAAGAGGCTGTTTGGACCACACTTCACCTTTCCTCCTCGTTTCCCATCCTGAGGCGTACCCGCTCACCTTGAGCCCTGTGTGCCCTCCGTGCCCGGCCAGCTGAAGGACTTGGTTTCAGCACCGGGATGAGCATGGAGTCCAGGGAGGGCGAGAGGGCAGCCCAGCCCCAGTGCGGCTGGGGGGCCGCCCCACACAGCTGCCTTCGCCCTCAGGGCTTCCTAAGCGCTTGCTTCCTACTGGACCCCACGCTCAGGCATTCCAGAGCGGGTCCCATTTAGCCCTCAGAGCAACACTATCAGCGGGGTATCTTGCTGTGCCCACTTCACGGACACTTGGAGCGTTTACACGAACTTGCCCAAGCTCACAGAACCAACAAAAGGCAGTCAGAATCAGAACCCACATTCTTAACCACTGAGTAGAGTGACTTCCACAGAAGGGAGAATGGAATTACAAGGCTTGGATATCAAAAACAAGAACCCCAAAGCTTCTTACAGAAAGCTGAATTCTTTGAAAGGAATCACAGATTCTTTTGAAATCTCCTGAAAAGAGAGCCCAACCCAGCCCTGAAACCATCTGATCTTTCTGAAAGCCACCAATATCCCTGTGGAATTCCCACACAGGGAAACCAGGCCGGGCCTTCCTGAGCCAGCGGCACAGTTGGCCACTCCTCTATCATGAAATCCACTGGCCACTCATGTGACAGGCTGCATCTACAAACCCACGGAGGGAGAAGCTTGTCCTGGGTCTACCTTGGAGAATAAGAGTCCTGGTGAAGTCAGCGGGACCCCCAGACAGGTGTCTCCTCCTGCCCTCAGCCCGGGGCTCTTCTCCTCTTCAAGGCTTCTCTGGCCGAATGTAGCTCGGTTCTGCCTGACCCAGCATACTTCACGGTCACCTGTCTGTCCTCCTTCATACCGGGCAGGAAGTACAAACTTATTCAGATCCAAGAATGAGACTTACATTACCAGTCACCAGAATAATGTATTTAAAAAGGCAAAATGTTCCTCCTGATGCATTTCCCACCATCTTCCAAAAGCATTTAAAAATCACATGCTTCTTTGTGGCTTTGGGTTGCCAGCGTCTTACTGAGCAGGGGTGTGCATGGTACCTACCTAAGAGACAACCTGTGCTCGCAGAGTGTCCGCTCCCAGACACCCGTAAGAATCCACATGCCCCTGGAAGTGTATTTCTCAACTTTGTTCCTCAGATAGTTTGTGGCTATTGAGAAGGGGGGGGGGATATGATTCCTTGAGAAAGGGATTTTGTTTGAGGAATTATGCATTTTACAAAGGTGGATGGGGATTGTGGCTTTCAAGGGAAGATGAGCACCTTCTTTCAAACTTATCTGACCATTGAACCTGCTCCTCACAGAGCTGCTTGGAACCCATGCTCTGGGAAGGTCCTCGGGCCCCCCATCCCTGCCAAGCTGTGACCCCCCATCTGGTGACCATCTACCACCACGTCTGAGTGCTTGCTATGACTCTGGGCATTCTGATGGACTGAGCAGTGACCAGCTTACTCAGCTACAGCAAGGACCCAAGCACTTCCCAACCTCCACTACTTGTCCTGTTTTCATGGGAAAATAGATACCAAAAGTACATTTGCACAAACTATCTTATAACCAAACCACTAAATCCTTTGAACTCACAATATACATGAATCATGACAGAGATAGGGCTTTTGTGATACTAAGGACATCATTTCTACTTATCATAAAGAAGGAGTTCTGAATTCCAAGCCAACATGCAAACACATGGTGGTAACAGGCCCGCGTTTTTCATGACACCGTGATCCGATCTCGTGGATCTCTGGGGCGCCGTGCTGAAGAGACAGGAAATGACCTCAGTAGTACTATTCTGTCTCCACTGCTTTTCTGCCTACACTCTTTGAGGATGTCTTCCCTTGCTGGCAAGCTGTCAGCTGATCCCTTCCACTGCCATCAGAGACTGACCCTCTCTCCTTGCACTTGAAATTGACAATTTCTGGTTAAAAAAGGAGGGCTGGTAAATTAAAC
Organism: Spilogale gracilis; assembly: GCA_004023965.1. Classification (NCBI taxonomy): domain Eukaryota; kingdom Metazoa; phylum Chordata; class Mammalia; order Carnivora; family Mephitidae; genus Spilogale; species Spilogale gracilis. The sequence continues at coordinate 60,207 of PITA01003037.1, read as the reverse complement.
AGCCACGTCTGTTAGAACAGCATGAAAACGAGAATACGGAGCCTCTAAGGAAGGGCCAGTAGAACAGCATGAAAACAAGAATACGGAACCTCTAAGGAAGGGCCAGGGCCCCTCCACCCACGCCCAGGGTGCCCTTCACACAGCTGCCACAAGCGCTCGGGACCCAAACACTCCAGGGCTCCAGAAGGTGGCAGCGTGCTACAAGACAGTGTTTCTGCTGTGAAAGAGGGTGGGAGGTGACGAAGAGACCCACCTGGGAATAACCAATGATGTTTCCACTGGGGTCGAGCACATTAAAATTGATGACTGGACCCTGCACCTCCGGGCTGCTGAATTCAGAGTCGCTGTAAATCCGCACCACAGGGGTTCCACTGGGGTACCGGAGGGCACACAGGGCTGTGTAGGTATACTGAGTCAAGGTGAAGGTGTGCTGCTTTATATTCTCCATTCCACCTCAAAAATGATTGTGAAACGTCAGAGAGAAACATGAACTTCACGTGCAAGTCACTCATTATCTATCTATCTATCTATCTATCTATCTATCTATCTATCATCTATTTATTTGAGAGAAAGTGTGCACAAGCAGAGGGAAAGGGAGAAGCAGACTCCCCGCTAAGCAAGGAGCTCTACCGGGGGCTCAATCCCGAAACCCCAGGATCATGACCTGAGCTGAAGGTCGATGTTTAAGGGACTGAGCCACCTAGGCACCTCTCACTCACTCGTTTTTAAGAAAAACAAGTTTAATGCCACCTGGGTGACTTAGCCTTTAATCATCTACCTTCGGCTCAGGTCATGATCCCAAGGTCCTGGGATTGAGCCTCACATCGGGCTCCCTGTTCGGTGGGAAGCCTGCTTCTCCCTCTCTCACTCCCCCTGATGTGTTTCTCTCTGTCAAATAAATAAATAAAATCTTAAAAGAAAAAAAGAAAAAGAAAAACAAGATCATTCGAACCACACAGGAGACAGTGTGCAGTACCGGCCATATGGTGAATGTGTAGATGTGGGGCCCTGCCCAACACCTGACTGTGGCTGTTCTTCCACAGGAATTCTTGTCACCCTTCTTTTTCTTTTTTTAATCTAGATGGTTACAGGTGGCAAAAATGCACAGTTTTATCTTTGTTAGTGTTTTTAAAATTTTTTTAAATTTTATTTTTAAGTAATCTCAACACCCAACGTAGGGCCCGAACTCATAACCCTGAGATCCAGAGTCACACACTTCACCAACCGAGCCAGCCAGGTCACAATTTTATCTTTAAAAATATCTTTTCTTCTTGCTGTTTCTTTTAATATTTAAATCATTTTAACACTATCCAAATCAATTAAGAATACATGTTACAACATGGATGAACCTTGAAAACATGTGAAATAAGCCAGACTCAAAAGGACAAATACTGTCTTTTATCTAAGTGCCTAGAATAGGCAAATTCAGAGACAGAAAGGAAAGTCAAGATTCCCTGGAGCTGAGGGAGTTACTGTCGAATGGTACAGTTTCAGTTTGCGATGATGCAGAAGTCCTAGAGACACTCAGTGCTGGATGGCTGCTTACCAATGTAAACGTGTTTAATGCCACTAAAATATACACTTAAATTGGCTAAAATGATGCATTTTATGTTACAGACATTTCACCACATTTTTTTCCAAAGGAGCAAATAAGGAGGAATAATCAGGGTTTGCTTCATTGGGGAACTGATATGGTCAGTCTCCCGTACTCAGACCTGTAGTTCGAAAGTAACACACTTTCAAGCAGTATTGTCTGTATATGTCAATCTATCCGTATCTTTCCTTGGAAAAGTGCTCATTGCTCAAAGCTTGTCTTTATTATCTCCTCTTTGTCCTGGATGATGTCCAATCACCCCTGCATTACCATCAGGGCTACCCCACCCCATGAATTCTGTCTGTCCCCAATATTGGGCTCAGGTTGAAAACCTGAAGGGTCTCATTATCATGACAAGAGAGAGAAAGGAAGGACTGCCTGATCATTGAGCCACATCCCTGGTGCAGCACAACCCCACTGCCATATGGATGGGTACAAGCAGTTCCATGGAGTTCTAGAAGCTCAGCCTCCGGAGGAGAACCCAGGAGCAAGCAGAACAGTGGGTATCTGGCTCATGAGTCAGAGGCTCTTTTAGTCCTGTATACCCTTGCGTCAAGCTCCACATGATGGGAAGTGGCCTCTGTCTGCATGTCAGCCTACAGTGAATGTCCTCCACCTCCCACACACCCCAAACACTTGCCGGGGAAGAAAACATGCCTCACTGCAAAGGCCACTAGCAGAGACAGTGGTTGCAGCTTGGGGTTAGGCATTTTTTTTAAAAAAATTATTTATTTATTTGACAGAGAGAAAGAGAGTGCATGTTCAAGCAGGGGGAGCAGCAGGCAGAGGGAGAAGCAGACTCCCCACTGAGCCTCATGTAGGACCCTGGGATCATGGCTTGACCTGAAAGCAGATGCTTAATCAACTAAGCCACTCGGGTGCCCCAGGGTTAGGCATTGTTATGGCCTAGGTTGAAAACCCTGCCCTTTCAATAACGAGGTCCCTGACTCTGGGGAAAGCATTTAACCTCTTGGAGTATGAGCTCATGTGGGCAAAGTGGGCTCAGCATATAGTTCCCCCATGGGACAGGGGGGAGGACCGAGCAAGGGAAGAGCTGAATAAGGTCTCAGGATATGTAACCGTTCCCAGTCCAAGGGCCAAGGATGGCTCCTCTGAGGCTGTGAAGTTACTCATCTGGTTTATAATATCTCTTACTTGTTAAATGTTCTTTTAATTTACCCAAAAAAAGGTACCTCAGTCTCTTGCTCTTGCCTAAGAAGTCATTCCAAGGTTCTTTTTTTTTTTTTTTTAAGATTTTATTTATTTGACAGAGAGAAACACAGCCAGAGAGGGAACACAAGCAGGGGGAGTGAGAGAGGGAGAAGCAGGCTTCCCGCCGAGCAGGGAGCCCAATGTGGGACTCGATCCTGGGTCTCCGGGATCATGACCTGAGCAAAGGCAGTCGCTTAACCAACTGAGCCACCCAGGTGCCCCATCCAAGGTTCTTGAGAATAAGCTTCAACTGCCAGGTCACTCGCACAGACCCCATCTCCTTATCTGAACGGCACCCATTCCAGGAGCAAATGCGACACAGATGAAAGGCTCCACTGACCTGTGAGGCGCTCTAGGGCATCAAATCCATGTTTCAGGGCTATCACGTCAAGGAACGAGATGGTACCATCTTCAAACCTGTAACAGTGTTGAGGGAAACAAGGTCAAGCTGTGGCCAACATCTCCAGGAGCATTTTATGGTGTGTAACAAGGTTCTGATTTAAGCTTAGCCAAAATCACGGAACACCTTCTCTCTGCTGTCTTACAAACCACTGCTCGCTCTTCTCGTCAGGACAGAGGGCTTTGCACACCGAGACCCATGCGGCCACCTCACTCAGCAGCTTTCTTGGGAGATGATGGCCATGATAATAAAGGGAATAGACAGTCACCAGCTTGATAAAGGCTACCCTTTGAAAACTTTGGCAGAACCTCGAGTGCTTCAGGCTCTTGAAATGCTGCCATTGACCTCAAGAGACCACCACTGACAGGACATTGATTAAATGTCCTCAATGTACTTTGCATCAGTGATCCCAAACTCTATGGAACCACATATCATCTTGGAAACAGCATCATTCCAAACTCTATGGAACCCAAGTATCAGTTTTGAAACAGCCGAGTTCACAGTTTTGGAGGGAAATGGCCTCCGGGGAGAGGTTGTAGTAAAGACCCAAAGCAGGCAGAGGCAGGCACACTTCTCCAAGGATAAGAACACCAGGGCAGCCCAGAGCAAGTGTGCAGGAGCTGGGAATGAGCTGGGAATGAGTTGGCAAGGTGGTAAGTGGTAGGAGACAAAGTCAGAGGACGTCTACGTTGGGAAGATACCATGTGTCTGAAGGGCTCTGAGCAGAGAGCAGGGACAGGATGGGACGCAGGCTTTGACAAGCAGAATCTGTCCTCAGACTGCTGCAAGAGAAGGGGAAAGCTCAGAGACAGAAGATTTCAGTGAGCACGGGGATGAAGGATGGTGACAGACAGCAGCCTCAGTGAGTGGGGTTGTGAATTATCAAAGCAAGCTGAAGTTTTCAGTGGCAAAATGGTGGTTTGTATTTTAATATTCTGGGGACGAGATTTGCTCAAGATATTGTTACTGGAACGTTCACTTCTTTATAAAGCCAATGTATTAATACTTATGAATCAAGTGCATGAACCAACAACTAATAATCATAAATTAATAATGAATTAGTTGATAATGAATCAATCACTAATTGATCAATCACCAGTGATCTCCTTGGAATACAGAACGACCAAGAGCAGAGTCCGGGTACATGTTCAAAAACATTTGGTCGAGTATTAAATCTGAGTTCTAGTCCTAAATTCACAAGATAAAAATGAGGCTTCTAGCGGCAAGTAAATATACGCAGCTTTGTGGGAATCGTGGCGCAGCGCCTGCTGAGAGGCCACCCGCCCACCCGCAGTGAAGAGGGCTGGTGCCGCCGCGCCCACCCACACGCTGCCCAATCCGAGCTGCCCCACTTGTCTTGGCCTGCAGATGCTCCCACGGGCTCCAGAAAGTTTGAGTTTTTGAGTTGCCATTGTGATCTGCCTTTAATTTATATGATGTATGCCTGTCATTCTCACTTGGTCATAGTACTTGCTATATTATCACATTTAGATACAAAATGTTTTACATCAGTGTTCCTGTTCAGAACCCCCCCCCCCACTGTGTCGGAGTGCGAAATAAAAGAGACACCAGGGGCGTCTGGGTGGCTCAGCTGGTTAAGCGTCTGCCTTCCACTGAGGTCCCCAACTCAGGGCCCTGGAATCAAGCCTTGCATCGGGCTCCCTCCTCAGCAGGGAGTCTGCTTCTCCCTCTCCCTGTGCCACCCTCCCACTTGTGCTCTCTGACTTACTTTGTCAAATAAATAAAATCATAAAAGAATTTCTTTAAAAGAAAAGACAGAAAAGCGTGAGGTGCAGGGACCAAGTCACATGCCCGTGTCCACACAGCTGGTGTGCGGTAAAGCCGGGACCCCCCTGCCGGCAATCCAGCTCTGGGGCCTACACCCTTGGCCAGTGACTCTACTGCAGGCCCCGTCTGCAGAAGCCTGGGTGTACCCCTACGTGTGTGGGGGACCCGACCCGTTTCCCATCCAGGCCTCGGGCCTTCTGAGGCACCAGCAGGGCCACTAGCTCCCTACCCCAATCCCATGTATCCCCGCTGTGGGCCCCAGTGAAGCCTGCGTCAGCTGCTGTTTCCACCCTCTCACGCCTTCCACCTTACAGGTCCCGGATATCACCACCTGGGTGATGGCTCTTCATAGCACCTTCCCTCTCCTGAGAGCCCTTCACCTGTCCCCCTTGCAGCCTTGTCCTCCCGTAGCTGTGGAGAAGCCCACAAATAGGGACCTGGAACACACTCCAGCCAACCTCCGCCTCCCGATCTGAGCCTTGCCGCCAGTCTCTGTCCCTGTCTCCAACTCCTAGCCCCCCACCCCTGACCCCAGTGGCCTGGGCTAGTCCCTCGCATAATCCTAGAGGTGACACCTTGCTGAGCTCCAACCAGCCACTCCCACGGTGAGGTTACCTTTCAGCCACCGAGCGTCGCGGGATGTAGAAGTCTTCTCCTGCAAGGTACGCAGCGGCTGTGCCCCCTCCAAAGTAGGTTTTCCTCAGCAGAGGAGCCACACGATTATTTACCAGCAGAGCGCCCAGGCCAGTGGGGAATCCAAAGATCTTATAGAAGGAGAGGGGGACAAAGTCGGCCTGGTGAACCGACAAGTCCAAAGGGGAGGTGCTCACGTAGGAGGCTGCATCGAGCAGCACGAACCACTTCCCAGGCACGCTCACCGGGCATCTCTGCCCGGCCTTGACCTCTCCTATCCAGGACAGGGGGTATCTGGTTCCGGAAAAGTTACTCTGTGCGGGGTAACAAAAGAGGTGCGGAAGCTGGCCGTCGGGGTCACAGGTGGCCGTAGCCGGTGTCTCTGCCGACCACATGTCCTCTGGCCTGACCGGGACGGAGGTGACGTTCATGGCCATGGTGACCTTCCTCATGCCCACCACGGAGGTGTGGCTGTCTGTGAGGTAACAGAACCGGCTCCCACTGCTCTCCGGGCCCGGGGACACCCACGGGAAGGCCTCTGCCACCAGTTTAAGAGCAGCTGTGCTCCCTGCGGTGAAAATGACGCTGTAGTCCTCTGGGGAGGTGTGGAAGTGCGCCAGAATCCTGGAAGAAGCACAGTGTCATGCCAACTCTGGGGTCTCACTGTGGTCACATGGTCAGAGGCAGCTGCATTTCTACTACATAGGATCTCTCTCTGCCTTCATTTTTAGGGAAAAACCCAGATCACCTCTGCCATAATGGCGAAGTGAGGGCCGGGGCAGAGCAAGCTGCCTGAGGAGGTGACAAACAGGTTCCTAATGGCAAAACCAGCTCCACCTCCCCTGTCCCCACCCTCCACAGAGAAGATAAAACTCCACGGGGCGGCTCAGTGGCACAGTCCCTCTCCAGCCTCAGCTCTTGATTTTAGCTCAGGTCATGATCTCAGGTTTGTGAGATCGAGACCCCCGCTCAGCGGGGAAGTGGCGAGTCTCTCTTCCTCTTCTCCTCCCCACTGTGCTCTCTCTCTTTCTCAAATAAATAAATCTTTTTTAAAAAAGATAAAGATCCACAACCTTAAACCGAAAAAACAGTCCCTCCTTGGTCTGCTCTCTGGCTCTCTCACCAACTTGTTTCATGGTACCTTTAAAATTGGCAGCCCGGTATCCCTTGCAAATTGGAAATAACTTGACATCATAGCAATTCAAGTAACTTTAGGTACCACTTGGAAATTACTTACTAAAAACTAATTATTACATATGGGAAAATACAAAGAGCTGTTTCAAGCTGCATATATTAGTAAAAGTTTGGAGGGGTGATGAATGATGCCTAATGAAACATGAAAAGAAAGCCCAAAGAAAACATTTTTGCTCTCTCTGAAAATGAGCCTTAGGACCCTGGGTCCCTCCTGGTCCCTCCTGCAGGCACTCTGACCTCAGCCTGAAGCCACAAACAACACCTGAGCACGCCTCAGGGCGGCCCCCTCTGTACTTCGAGGCTGCCCCTCTCCCTGCCTACTCACTGCCTGAGACCAACTTGGAACCTCTGTGGGATGCAGCGGGTGGTAGGAAGAAGTCCGCCCACCTGGGAGTGCCCGTCACTCACCTGTAGCGCACGTGCTCCACGGTATCGTGGGTGAGCCTGCTGCTGATATTCTGGCTGTGGGGGTTACCTGGCAGGTTGCAGAGACAAAGCCATCAAGTCACTACCTCTCTTTGTCCTCTCATGTTCCTCCAAAACTCTCTCCTTCGGTTTCTCAAAAAGGTAAGCCTACAACTACTATATGACCCAGCAATCCCACTCCCATATACTTAAGGGAAATGAAAACACATGTCCACACAAAGAGTCATGCACAGAAATTGTCCACAGGCAGGTTTATCAGTAAAGCCAAATTCTGGGAACAACATGAATACCCATCAGCAGACGGAGAAAGACAAGATGCTACATATCCACACAATAGGAAAGTATTCACAACAGAAAGGAACAATCTACTGGCTATGTCATGAATCAACCACAAAAACAGGCTAAGTGGTCACATACTGTGTGATTCCATTGATATGAGATGTCCAAAGGCAAGCAGAAAAAGGCAAGTAGAGATTCAGAAAGTAGTGGAATAGTGTCTGCCTGTGACTGAGGGGGCCCCGGGGATTAACTATAAACAGGCATCAGAGATCTTACTGGGGGAATGCAAATGTTCTAAATGATTTAGAGTGATAGTACCACCTTTGGTAAAGTTACCCCAATCACTAAACTGTACATTAGAAATAGATAAATTGTATGATATGTGAAATATAATTCCATTTTCTCATACTATTTTTTTTTAAGATTTCATTTACTTATTTGACAGGGAGAGGGACGGCAAGAGAGGGAACACAAACAGGGGGAGAGGGAGAGGGAGAAGCAGGCTTCCTGCCAAGCAGGGAGCCCAATGTGGGGCTTGATTCCAGAACTCTGGGATCATGACCTGAGCTGAAGGCAGATACTTAACGACTGAGCCACCCAGGCGCCCTAAACAATTTTTTAAACAAATAAGCCAATCACCATAGAATGAGATGGGATCCAGGAAGAACACTGGAGCTGGAAGTCAGCTCATAGGCAACCAGGCCAATGTAAGAACCTTTTCTGCAAGTTCCCTGACAGGTGATTCTGATAACCCCAGGGAACTATGTACACAAACTCAGGAGGCTGCCTTCTCCCGAAACCATGAGACGGGGAGCCAGGAACTCCACTTAATCTAAATCCCCACCTGTTGCCCTGTGTTCACACCCCTGCTACTGGCATCATGCCTGCAGAAACACATCTAATTCCTCCAAATATGTGAAGGTGGCCGTCACATCCCCCTTTAGCCCATTCTCCAGGGTAATGTCTCTCCTAATGTCACTTAACAATTTCTAGTTTTCCTCCCATCCTTGGATCCCCCCGAGTGGGTCCCCAAGTATCATTACCTCCCTCTAAATATGGCCCCCAGACGAGGACACAGATGTCTCAAGGGGTGAGATGTGCAGGGATCAGGCACAAGCATTTCTCAGGAGCAGGACACAGGTGCAATAACGTAGTCTTGACCTTTTTTGTTTTAGGGTCTGTTCATGTCCTTTCTCATACCACACCATCTGGTCATACTGGATTTCTGGCCACCGAAGCCACCAGTGTTCCTTTTCCATATGTACTCGTAACCAGTGCGACTTGGTACTTAGGCTTACTGCCTCTCAACGCCCTGGCTTTTAGCTCCATACCATCAGCTCCACCTACTGGAGTCCAGATGCCATCGCCTCTCGGCACCTTTCCCACTATTAGGATTCTCCCAAAGGTTCAAGACTTGTGGAGCTCTTTGCAAATTATGAGTTAGGATAGAGGTGAGGTCCCTCACTGGCATCTCCTTTAGAAACTATTCCCCCAGTTTAAAGATCTGCTGGCTGCCCAGGATCAGAGTGCGGCACGACAGGACTGTCCTGAACTGAGGGGGTCTGGTGAGGAATAAGGGCTGGTGCCCTGGAGCCCTCCCTGGGGACCCAGCTCCCCCAGCTCGGGGCTTGCTGACTGCGTGGCTATGGGTTAGCCACCTACCCTGTCCGGGGCCAAGTTTCCTCCCTTCTAAAACCGGAGTGAGGACAGAACCTGCACCTTAGTTTCTTTGCTAGCAGCACCTGTGCCCTCGTCCTCGTCTGAGGGGAGAAGCAGGGGCACGGAGCTCAAGCATCTGGAGCAGTCCCCGAAGTGAGTGAGTGTTCCAGTGAGTGTTCCAGACACCAGGACCCTCGCTGCTCTCACCCCTGCTCCATCTGCTACTGGTGCCTTTAGTTCAGTCTCCCTTCCCAGGCTTACTTCTTCCTCACGCCTGCCGCCAATTCCTGGTGATGTGACTGCCCCCACTTTCCAGAATAAACCTCAAACTCTGCAGAGCACCTGCCATGCCCCTCCCTACCTCTCCATTCAGCCCTCCTCCACTCTGGGCCCCTCCTCTGTGCTTAGAAGTGGGCGGGGAGCAGGGAGGGGCTGATTCCTGGAACCACTAAGGGTCTTGGCTCATGCTGTTACCTCTGCCAGGCAGGCCCTTCTCCTCCTCTCTCCGGGTGACTCCCCCACTCCTAAAGCAGCTTTTTCTGACACACTGCCAATGCTGTGGCTGCAGCCACCCACCCCCATGGTATCCCGCGCCTTTGGTTCACAGCCCTTCACACAGCTGGCCATTTACACTTACTGGAAGCTCACTGGATTAATTCCCGCGTTGACCATATCACAGTCCAAAAAGGCAGGGACCGTGCTCCCTTTGTTTTCGAGATAGCACCATGCCCCCCACAGCAAAGTGGCCCAACACACATTAATGGAGTGAAAGATTGGGGGCGCCGGGTGGGGGTGCAGTTGGTTAAACCCCCGACTCTTGGCTTTGGCTCAGGCCCTGATCTCTCAGGGTCTGGAGACCCAGCCGCACAGCAGCTCTGCACTCAGAGGGACGTCTGCTTGAGACTCTCTCTCTTCCTCTCCCTCCACCCCCCACCCAGCTTATGCTCTCTCTCTCTCAAATCCATAAATAAATCTTTTTTAAAAAAAAGAATAAATGTCCTTCCCACACCCCTTCCCTCTGCACTGTCGTGTCCACAGGGACAGCACCCTTGTACCTCTGTGCCCTTCTGACACTGACCCCTCCATCTGGACGTAAACTGCGTGTCCTGAGCTAATTCTTCCTATCCTGCAGCGCATGTGTTACAGGGACCAACCCAAGGGCCTGCTGACCCCCCTCTCCCATGGGGCCCATTCAGCTCTGTGTGCCGATCACAGTCCTGGTCTATTAATCTGACATTTAGTAAGCAGGGATATATCAGCTGTATGTAGTTGGCTCCTATTCAGTGCAAAAATCGGTTTTGGTGTGTCGTTCTTTACCATAAATATTTTCCATGAGATCATTAGTGAAGCTTGTGAGCTGACTCTGAGGGAACAGTGTGGCTCCCGCATGGTCGAGATAGACAGTTCCTGAAAGAAAACACACAATAAAGCCACGGTTATTTTTCAGACGTATTCTACTCATTTCACCTAGATCCCGACTGTTCAAGCTTGAGCGGGTTGTGGGGGAGAGGGGGCACCAGGCTACTGACTTCTCCCAGCCTCTGATAGGAGCTCCTTAATCTGAGTGGAGGCATGAGCAATGGAAGGTTGCACCTTTAGAGCCCCGAGCAAGCCTTCCCGATCAGCCAGCTCTTTTGTGACCCTGGAACAACATCCCAAACGGAGGAGAAGCCCAACAGACATTTGTGATTCATGATGGTAAAGCAATTTCACATTATGACTCACTTCCTCCCTGGGATTTCCTTGCTGCTTGCCTGCAGCCGAGCCTGATTCTGCTTTTCCACAGGGAACTCTACATCCCTGAACCCTAGAACAGCTCTGAGAGCTTCAGACACTACCAGGATCATGAGTGATCTTTCTAGTCTGTCTCATCATCAGAGACAGGCAAATTTAGACAAGGTTCCCATCGGATGATGGAGACCAGAAGGTTGGAAAACTCACCGTGTGGGCAAGGGTGCTGGAAAACAAGCCTGCTGGTACATGGCTGGTGGGAGGCTACATTGATACAACTTCTTTAGGGACAGCAATTTAGCAACATTGGTTACACTCTAAAAGGCAAACCCACAGGGCACCTGGACGACACAGTTGGTTAAGAGTCCAACTCTTGGTTGCTGCTCAAGTCATGAGCTCAGGGTCCTGGAATCAAGCCCCACATAGGACTCCAAACTCAGCAGGGAGTCTGCTTAAGATTCTCTCCCCTCTTCTCCTCTCCCGTGTTCTCTCTCGCTCTCAAATAAATAAATAAATAAATAAATCTTTTAAAAATAAAATAAAATGCAAACCCTTTTTAACTTATCAATCCCTCTTCTAGGAATTCATCTTATAAATACCCATGGTTTGTGAATGGCCTGCACATGAGGACATTTAGTGTAGCAGCACTGTCTGCAACAGCAAGAGATTGAACATGACTTTAATATCCATGAACATGTGTTTAAAATAAAGAATTCTTGTACCTCCATCTAGTATTTTATAAGTACTGACATGGAGCAAACTGTGAGACACACTTTTGAGAACATACCATGTGAATAGAGTCATTCCTTCTTTCGCTCACATAAGTGGTTTTTTTGTTGTTGTTCTCAGAATAGATTTTTTTTTGGTTCTTTTATAACAGCTTTATTGAGATATAATACTCACACCATAAAATTCACCCCTTTAATAGTACTTTTAGCAGATTCACACAATTTTGCAATCATTGCCACACTATCTCATTTTACATTTTCATTCATACCAAAAAGAGAGCTGATACTCATTACCAATCAATCCCCAGTCCATCCAGCCCCAGCCCTTGGCAACCATTAGTCAATCTACTTCCTGTCTCCACAGATTTGCTGATTCTGGGCATTTCATATAAAAGGAATCATAGGGACGCCTGGGTGGCTCAGTTGGTTGGGCAACTGCCTTCGGCTCAGGACATGATCCCGGAGACCCGGGATCGAGTCCCACATCGGGCTCCCTGCTCGGCGGGAAGCCTGCTTCTCCCTCTCTCACTCCCCTTGCTTGTGTTCCCTCTCTGGCTGTGTTTCTCTCTGTCAAATAAATAAAATCTTTAAAAAAAAAAAAAAAAGGAATCATACACTATGTAGCCTTTTAGTGTCTGACTTCTTTTACTTAGTGTAATATTTTTCAGGTGCATCCATATTTTCATGTCACTCCTTTTTATGACTGAATAGTATTCCATTCTATGGATGTACATTTTGTTTTTCCATTCATCCAATGATAAACATGTGGGTTGTTCCCATTTTTTATCTATCGTTAGTGATGCTGCCATGACTATTTATGTGCAAGCTTTTGTGGAAACATCTGTTTTTTCCCATTTGGCTGGTTGTCTTTTCTTGGTTATATCCATTGAAGCATAAAAGTTTTTATTTTTTTTTAAGATTTTATTTATTTGACAGAGTGAGACACAGCAAGAAAGAGAACACAAGCAGGGGGGAGAGGGGAGCCCAATGCAGGGCTCAATCCCAGGACCCTGGGATCATGACCTGAGCTGAAGGCAGATGCTTAACAACTGAGCCAACCAAGTGCCCCTAAAAGTTTTTAATTCTGATGAAGTCCAATTTGTCTATTTCTGTTGTTGCTACTGTTTATAATTTTATTGTCATAAGAAACCACCACCTAATCCAAGGTCCTGATGATTATTGCTTATGCTTTCTTCTAGAAGTTTTATATTTTTAGCTCTGATATTTAGGACTTTGATCCATTTTCAGTTAACTTTTGAATTTAGAGTGAGGCAAGAATCCAGTTTCATTCTTTTGCATGTGGATACTCGCTGCCCAATGCTATTAGTTGAAGAGACTACTCTTTCCTCTATTGAATAGTCTTGGCCTTCTGTTAAAAAGCCATTGACCATAGGCATATGGGCTTATTTCTGGACTTACAATTTTATTCCATTGTCCTATGCATCTGTCCTCATACCAATACAATGCTGTCTTGACTACTGTAACTTTACATAACTTTTACTTACTTTAGTTTTATGGGAAATACGAGTCCTTTAACTTTGTCCTTTTCCAAGGTTGCTTGGGCTATTCTGAGTCCCTCCACTTCTGTGTGGACTTTAGGATCAGTTTGTCAGTTGCTGCAAAAAGGTACCTGGGATCTTGAGTGGAATGAAGCTCCATCTGTAGGTTAGCTTGGGGAAAATTGTGATCTTAGCAACATTTAGTCTTCAAATTCATCAATACAGCAATGGTATTTTGTAGTTTTCAGTGTTTAACTCTTATGCTTCTTTTGATAAATTTATTCCTACATATTTTATTCTTTCTGGTGCTTTCCTTTATTACATTTTCTTGGTAGTGTATGGAAACCAGGTTGCATATTGAGCTTATATCCTGCAACCTTGCTGAACCTGATTTTTAGTTCTAACAGTTTTGTATGCGGATTCATTAGGGTTTTCTACATACAAGATTCTATTATCCACAAATAGAGATGATTCACTTCTTCCTTTCCAAATTGGGTGACTTTGACTTCATTTTCTTGCCCAGTTTTCCTGGTTAGAACCTCCAGCACAATGCTGGAGAGAAGAGGTGAACCGGATAGCCTTGTCTTACTCCTGATTGCGGGGCTGGAATTGTCAGCCTTCCGTCACTCTGCTTTTAGCTCTGGAGCTTTTAGTAGATAGTCTTTATCAGGTCAATTACATTTCCTTTTATTTCCTAGTTTCTTGTGTTTTTTTTTAAGATTTTATTTATTTGACAGAGAGAGAGAGATCACAAGCAGGCAGAGAGGCAGGCAGAGAGAGAGGAGGAAGCAGGCTCCCCGCTGAGCAGAGAGCCTGATGTGGGCCTCAATCCCAGGACCCTGAGATCATGACCGGAGCTGAAGGCAGAGGCTTTAACACACTGAGCCACCCATTCAAGAGATGTTTACTGAGTACTTACTGTGTGCCCGGCACTGTTCTAAGAGCAGAGACATACTAGTAAACAAAAGGGAAGCTAGTATGAGAGTGACAGAGAAAGACCATAAACAAATAAATGTAAAGTCTCTCAGGTAACAGACATTATGGCTCAACTGTGTAATAAAAAAAATCTGTACACACTTATATAAGTACAAACCACAACTGAAAAGGCATACAGGACCCAAGAGGCAGGAGCTGACTCGGGGGCAGGCACCAGGACTGTAGCTGGAGTGAGAGGGGGCTCCCTGGCCATTCTTTACCCTCCCTTGGCACCTTCTGAGGGTTGTGTAAATCTATTACCTAGTCCTAAAACTTAGTTTTAGAATAATGTTCTCTTTAACTGAAGATTCAGAAATACAAATGCCCTACACCAAAAGAAAGTCTTTTGTACCCCCGGGCATCAGGGAGGTGCTTATGTGAAGAGACAGTGCACATGTGAAACTGAGGGGTCCCGAGGGAGCACCATATGCCTTGGCCATGGTCCTTCTGCAGGGCCAGGAAGGCTTTTGGGAGAAGCCTGCTTTGATCTTTGATCCAGTAATTAATTTTGCAAAGCCAAGCAGCCGTGTTAGATTAGCTAGAGATGTGATCTTGGGAGAAGTCAGCTAGCATCGTGGTTAGCAGGTGCGGAACCCACGTCAACCAACTTGATTGAACCCTGCTCTGCCACCAGCCATTCTGGATCCCTGTTCTTTCACCTGCAGATGGGATGGGGCATAAAAGAGTTGGTAAACCGAGCCCAGTTTAGTGCTTGGCACACAGTACCACTCAACATTTGGCTATTGATTAGAAGCAGGCAAATGACCCCCAAACCCATTGGCATTGGGTCTTCAAAGAAGGAAATTCCAGGGTCTCTTCTAGATCATGCTTCTGCAGTTCTCAGTTCCTCACAGGGTGAGTAACCATCCACCAGCACCCTGCAACTTCAAGAACCATTTGAACCACAACCGAAAATTCAACAGACTCCCTTCACCAAGACAAGGGAATTCTCATCCAACTGGTTGGGCAAAATATTTCAGCACTTAAAGATTAAGCATGTAATTATCTAGACCTACCCCTTAACCAGATAAACTCTCACACCTGCACAAAAACTATGAGGGAAGGAAGAAGGGGAAAGGAAGAGGAGGTGAAAGTTATTTTGTTTGTTTTTCCCTGCCTCATGAGAGAGAAAAAAAAAAGTGGATATGTTCCAAGACTCCCAGCTGTAGGAGGGATGGATTTCATCCACAAAAATCTACTTGAGCTATTAATGTAGAGGAACTGCTGGGAACTTGCACTAGATAGACACCTAGACAGACAGAATGCAATGCAGTAGATGTTAAAGGGGCTCTGAAGGCCGGCCGCAGATCCTGGCTATCACATATAAATTTGACAGTTAAGGGAAAAGGTGCTGTTCCCTAAGGGACACAAGTGAAACAAGCAGGGGCCCCAGAACATCCCTCTCCTTTCCCAGGGTGGTGTTGAGGGAAGAGGTCAGCCAGCGATGGGCGTGAGGAAACATAGCTGGAGGAATTAGCGGATTAAGCAGGTGTGCTACAGAAATAATTACGGACTGCACAATAATAGCCTCTGAGACTTGCTTCAAAAGAATGGGGAACCTTTTTCCCTCCCTCCACACCTGTGGGTGTTCATTCTACCAGTCTATTTCTTGGGTGGAAATTTCCATAATAAAAACTGTGGGAGACAGCAGGTAGAAGCAAGGGGTGATATGCTGTCTCCCCCAGGTGAATGTGCCACTAGGAAGAATGGGGAGGTAGGTGAGAGGTGGCCAGAAGGTCCCCTGTCTCCCTCTGAGAGTCTCTACTGAAGTGCAGACAGGAGACACACAGAGAGGAGGCCACAGCCCTGAAAGCCCCCAAAGGGATAAATCAGTCACTACCCCAAACATGAGGAAGTGAGAGAATGGGTAAAGAATGGCCCCAGAAGAGCTGAAATCAGCCACAGGTAGCTGTATGAACTGTGAAAGTACTGTTGCTGTTCTCCCATAAGCTGGGGACCAGTCACTGGTTATTCATCAGGGCGGAGTAGGTGCACTTCAAATCCCGGTGTGCCTGGTGCCACTTCTGTCCCTCCCTGCTCAACCTGCAGGCAGGTGGCTCTAAGGCTCCAGGAAGACCCTCAGGAGATGTCCCTGGCAAAAGAGTGAGTCCCCACCATTGTGGGAGCCCTCTCGCCAGGCAGCAAGGATGGGCAAGGCCACGGGGCCAGATGGAGTTCGAGTTAAGATATACTTTTTTTTAAAGATTTTAGTTATTTATTTAACAGAGAGAGAAAGAGAGTGAGAGCGAGAGAGAGAGAGAAAGAGAACACAATCAGGGGGAGCGGCAGGCAGAAGTTAGGGAGCCCGATGTGGGGCTCGATCCCAAAACCCTGAGATCATGACCCTAGACGAAGGTAGGCGCTTACCGACTGAGTCACCCAGACGCCCCGCTATTTAAAATTTAACCAGCCTGTTCCGCCTTGCGGAAATCAAAGGGACGGTGTGATCCCAGGTCCTGGTGTCCTGTACTTAAAGCTCACACTGCACGGTTTGCTAATGCGAGTCCCCCAGGAAGCTAAAGTTTGGAGGCATTGTTCTGACTGCTCGTGTGAGAAAAATGAGGCTTCGGAAATAAAAGAGGCTGTGAGCCCAGTCTCCAGAGGCTGTAGTCTCTGGGTCCCAACCCCGTGAGCCCCACCCCCCTCCAGTCGCGGTCCCAGTCCCGGGCACTGGCCACCCACGCACTGCACCTGACCGCAGGAGAGCACCTGAACGTCAGGGGCGCGGGACATTCCTGCCTTTATCAACCCCGGCTCCAGTCTGAACTTCAGGGCCGGCGGTCTTGCGGCAACCACCCACAAAAGAAATCCTTAAGCCTTTGCCTTCGGAGGGTGAGGACAAGGGAGTGGGAAGTAGGGAGTAGGTTGGTCCTGCACCACCGGAAAGTCTAAGGAGCTAGAGTAACCAGAAATCTTGGGCTGCAGGTGGAGCCGGGTCCACTAGGCGGACGCGGGGACATGTCCCTCCAAGACTTTCGATCCAAAATGTATCCCAAATAAGGCGAGCTGCTCCCACCTAGAGCCAGAGTTCCATCCACGTCAGTTCCCGAAGACCAGCGCGCCCGCCACGTCCTCCCTGTCCACCCCACACAGGTGCTCCGCGGGTCTCACCTGTCAGGCGGCCGAATTCGCGCTGGCGCAGCTCCCGCAGGCCGCGCGGGCCATAGCCATAGGCGAGCGGCTGCTTGCTCGACTCCCGGAACCGCGCGAAGGCCAGCAGCTCGGCACCCCCGGGCGCTGCCCCGCCGGCCATGACCCAGGGCCGCCCGCCGCGCCGTCCAGGCCGCCGCGCGGGGGGAAGCGCCGAAGTCGGCGCGCGGCTGCTCCGCCCCTGCCGCGCCCGGGCCGCACCTCCCGGTCCTCCGAGGGCACCTGGTCCGCGGCCGAGGGCGGCGCCTCACTCGCGGCCCGGCTTGCCAGCGCGCTGACTCACGGAGTTTCACTTCTTTGCGGCCGTTTTCCTGGGGGCGGGGCGAGGAAGTGCCCGTTTTCGTGATCTCTTTAAACTTCCCAGTGGAGCCCACGGAGATGTCGCCAAAGCGCCGTGGAACACGACGCTCTCGTTTACTTAGGGTCCCACGAAGAGGCTGGTGGCAGAAGTAGCGCACTGCTTTTTCCTTCGAGGCATCCTGACACCCAAGCGATCCTCCCGGGCCGACTCTCCCGGTTCCCAGCCCCGCACAGCACCCGGGACCCTCACTCTCCGCGGCGGGACTCTTGGCGTGGCCTTTGCCAGGAGACTTGACGCTCCCCACTGGGGTGTGTGCTCGGCGTGTCTGAAAATGCGGCTGGGCAAAGGGTGGAAGAGGAAAAAGACCAGGGATCCATGAGGTTGTTTAACAGGTCTCCCTCCGTGCGTGCGCACCGTCGAAACAGTAGCTCCGTGCGACTCCTGCGCCTTGAGCCTGCAACCTGGGTGCGGGAGTCAGAGCGACTCTACCAGGCCGCGAATGCTTCAGCACCGAGACGCAGGCCAAGCCCAGGTGTCGAAGTGCGGGCCCGGTGCGGGAGTGAGTGGGCAGGTGCACAACGTGGGACCCAGGTACACGGCAGGGAGAACTCAGGTGCGATCCCAGGGTCGGGGCCCACTTCGAAGGATGGAGTGAAAGATGACCAGAGGTTCCTCATCCTGGGGCTGCAGTAAGAGCCAGTTCCCTGGGAGTCCCCATGCTGAGGTGGTCTTTGCCTGCAGAGTGGTCAGGCTCCTGCTCCTCACGGCCAGATCTCCAGGTGCTCACTGGACAAGCATTCACACTTGTTCTGGAAGGAATTAATGTATTCATGAATGAATGCCTGAATTTGCTCATTGGCATCACTGACCACCACCTCCATCCTCTTCTGTGTATCTTCTGCCTACACTTGGAGCTAGAACCTTGGGCAATGGTGACATTTTGACCCCCCTCCACTGCACTCTCTCCTGAGATGTGACTTTTGGCAACGATAACAAGAGCAGGTAAGCTCTGGGCACCTGTTCACCATTACCTGTATTCATTATTCCAGTTAAATAAGCAGATCTATGGGGTGGCTTACAGGTGGAGAAGCTAAGCCACCCAGACGTACAGTAACTCACTCAAGAGCACACAGCTAGAAGATGGACAAGTCAGCACCTGAAAAGTCAACTTTATTATTATTATTATTTGCTTTGTTTTGTTTTTTTTTCAGGCGCCCTTTTTTTAAATTTTTAATTGCAGTAAAAATATACATAAGGTTTACTGACTTAGCCATTTTTTTAAAAAAAGATTTTATTTATTCATCTGAGAGAGAGACAGAGACAGAACACAAGCAGGGGAAGAGATAGAGGGAGAAGGAGAAGCAGACTCCCTGCTCAACTGGGAGCCTGACATGGTGCTCAATACCAGGACCTGAAGATCATGACCTGAGCCAAAAGCAGACACTTAACTATCTGAGCCACCCAGGTGTCCCTGACTTAGCCATTTTTAAGTGTACAGCTCAGTAGTGATAAGTATATTCACATTATGTGCAACAATTTCCAGAACTCTTCCTCTCTTGCAAAACTGAAACTTCCTGTCTTGCAAAACTGAAACCGTTTCTGTCCACAAAACAACTCCCCACCCCACCCGGCAACCACCAATTTTCTTTATAAATTTGGCTGTATTCGTGGGATCATACACTATTTATCTTTTTGTGACTGGTATTTCACTTAGCATAATGTCCTCAAGATTCACCCATGTTATACATGTCAGAAATTCCTCCCTAAGATGGAATGTTCCATTGTGCCTATACACCACATTACATGTATCCATTCACCCAGTGAAGGATATGTGGATTACTTCCACCCCTGGGCTATTGTGACTAGTGCTGCTATGGACATGGGTGTACAAACACCGCCTTGGACACTCTATTTCCAGTTCTTTGGGGTATATATACAGAAGTGGCAATGCTGGGTCATATAGTTCTATTTTTAATTTTCGAGGAACCGCCATACTGCTTCCCATCAGCAGCTGCACCATTTACATTCCAGGAGAGCACAAGGGTTTCTCCTCATTCTCACCAACACTTATTTTGGTGTTTTGTTTTGTTTTGTTATAGTAGTCCTTCCACTGGGTGTGAAGTGACATCTCACGGTGGTTTTAATGTGCACTTCCCCAATGATTAGTAAGGTTGAGGATCTTTTGCTGTGCTTTTTGGACATTTGTATGTCTTCTTTGCCTATTTTTTCAATTAGGATGCTTTTTGGTTTTTTGTTTTTAATTGTTGAGTTGTAGGAGTTCTTTATATATTCTATTAACCCGTATCAGGTAATAATTATCGGTATTTTCTCCCATTCTATAGATGGCCTTCTCACTTTAATTGTATTCTTTTATGTAGAGTGCAGAACTCTTGAAGATCATTATAAATCACTGAATCAAGAAATCAAGAAATACCACTGGGGATGCCTGGGTGGCTCAGTCAGTTAAGCATCTGCCTTTGGCTCAGGTCATGATCCCAGAGTCCTGGGATCGAGCCCTGCATCAGGATCCCTGCTCAGCGGAGAGCCTGCTTCTCCTTCTTCCTCTGCTGCTTCCCCTGCTTGTGCTCTGTCAAATAAGTAAATTTTAAATATATATACATATATCTTCAAGTTCCTGGCTCTGCCCAGGGCACTGCCTGCTCAGGAGGATGGGAACAATTTTGCCAACAGAACCATGTAGGGAAATGAATATGGAACATCCAGCTCCAAGGCCATGTGGTCCAAGCGCTCTATCACTGCTCTAGGACGCGGGTGTAGAATTGCAGGGGAGAGGCGAGGGGCTACTTCCAACTAGGGATTTCAGGGAAGGCAACTCAGAAGAGCAAGCCTTTGACCTGAGCCATAGCAATGAACCTGTAAGGAAAGGAGGGAGAGCAGTGGGGGATGCCAGGAGACTCAGGGCTCAGCCTCTAGCTGGCACCCTCATGTTGGGCCTCTCCCACCAGAAACACTGTCAGAAATTAGAGTGTGCATTCTTACCCTGCCTAAAGCAGAGCCTCCTGCCTCCATCGGTGAAATGTCTTCAACGTGTTCATCAGTCGGTGGGCTCCGGGAGCCTGTGCTGTGGGCCTGCCCTGCCCAGCTGCTGACACTGGGGCCTTGGAGGAGCCTGAGCCAGTCCATGCTGAGGTCCTACAAAGCTAGCTTCTGCACCCAGTGTTTACAGCTGTGGAGGGAAACAGCTTCTCAGCTCCTGCTAACAGCCCCCTCTCACCTTGGAGCCATAAAAACTATGTGCCTACGGGCTAGATTGGGCAGAAATGAGCCTGGATCTTGTACTTAAAATCTTCCCCCGCTGGGTGAGGCTCTGTCCCTGGTTCCGCTCACGGAGCTTGGATAAGGTCTCCCCCAAACCCCTGGCTCCCACGTTAACAGACCTCTTTAGGACCCCATCCCCAGGGTCCTCTCACAATGGACTCCCTTCACAAAACTCTCCACTATACAGAAGGCATTCGTTCATTTTCAAGGCATTCATTCATTTTCTTCATTTCCTAATTCTTCAGAAAAGTTCGATGGGTACCTCTGAGAATTAAAGTCTAGTGGCTGAAGAGGGCAAGGTTGATTTGGGGGTAGATTTTGGAAGGCTATAAGTCAGGCTAAGGGACTGAAATTTCATTCTGAAAATTTCTGAGCACTAAATGCTCTGAAAACGTGATTTATGTAGATCTAATGGCCACGAACAGGCTGGATGGGATGCTGAGAGTTGCAGGTAGGGAGACCAGTGACACTCTCCTGCAACCTCCAGGCTTGAGTTGGTGAAGAGGAAAGTGGGCATTGGCAGGGGCATCACCCGGTGTTCCTGGGTGAGCTGCTGCCTTCGAGGACCATGCTCAGTTCCGGGAAGTTAGCAGTCGGCAAGGCAGCCGGTGTGCCTGAGATGCCCCCAGTGAAGGAGGTGGGTCTGCAGCTAGATCACCCGCTCTGTGCTGTGCAGTGCTGGAGAGGGGGCTTCCCAAAGGAGTTGAAGCTGTAAGGGAGAAAGCCTCCCCAACCCAGGACTCCAGATGTCCTGAAAACAAGGTGAGAGAGGGAGGGCAGCAGTCCACGTGTGTGCAAATGCTGGAGCTACGAAAAGGCTCAGAAAATTACAGAAGCACAGCCTTCAGTGAGGCTGGAGCCCAGGCTGTGGTTGTGCAGGGATAAGGGGTGGGGGCAGGGAGTGAGGAACAGGAGGGAGCCAAACTCTGCAGTCAGGAGGGTCAGGAAGATGCCAAGGAATCCCTACAAGAGTGTGGCTGTGTCAGAGGTGTGCCCAACACCACAGCAGCACTAGGGAGAGGGATGCAGGGAGGCTGGCCAGAAGTCCTGGCGAGGAACAATGAGGGCCCACATGGTTCAGAGTGATGGCGTGCACTTGGGGACTGAGGGAGGATTGGCTCAGGGGACTCCGGCACCATCAGGCGCTGGTGCCTTGGTGGATGCGAGGAGGAGGCTGAGGCATAGGCAGACAATATGGTTCAGGACATCCAAGTGCAGACTGGTGCTCAGGGCTCAGGTAGGACAGTGTCAGGATTGGGGACCTAATTCATGGGAGAAGCTTGTGGAAAGGTCACTCCCGAGGCTCTGGGGTATTCAGGGAGAGGCAGAGCCCTGGGGAGAGCAACGTTTAAGGTTTAAGCGGTGGCTGCCTCCATGCTGCTGGCTGGTGAGAAGGTGCAGGCAGAGAGGTGGGAGGACAGCCAGAGAACACCTTGGGGTACAAAGGCAGACAGGCCGGTTAGGACAAGGGCCAATCAGACCAGTGACCCTGCTGCTGGCCAGGTGGGGGTGCTGTGACCTCAGTGAGAGTTCTGTTATCTTGGTGGAGATAGAAGCTCCATTATAATGGTCAACTTTTTTTTTTAAGATTTTATTTGACAGAGAGAGAGAGAGAGAGAGAGAGAGAGAGAGAGAGAGAGAGAGAGAGAATGAATGAGCGGGGGCGGGGGGTGAGGGCAGAAGGAAGAGAAACAGACTCCCTGATGAGCAGGAAGCCCAATGAGGGCCCTGACTGGCCCTCCTGGGATCATGACCTGAGCTGAAGGCAGATGCTTAACTGACTGAGCCACCCAGGTGCCCCTGCAATGGTCAAGTCTTAAACAGTGATGAAGGGCAAAGGTTTTCCTGCTGGCTAAGCCCCGAGGCCTCTTGATCCTGGAGGTATTTGGGGACTGAAATTACGACAGATCCAATTTCCTGCCAAGCAGATGGGATGAAGGGTGGGTGTTTCAGAGGCTATATTTGGTTTGGATGGTGAATTTATCATTTCCTGCTACAGTGAAATGCATTCTTCTGTAACAGTGAGAACCTGCTAGCCAAGACCTGAGACATGAGAAGAGTTTGCAGAGCAGGAGTGAGAGAGACAGCAGCAGGTTTCTCTCCAGAGCCTGCCAGAATAGAAGTTTTGGGAGAAACAACCTGAAAGCCGTGAAAGGTCAGAAACCCTAGGAAACTCCCTCCCCTACAGGGACAGGAGACCTTTTCTGTGAATAGAAGCCTAAAGGGCAGTTTGAAATCATGAACAAGGCTCCATTATAT
Organism: Spilogale gracilis; assembly: GCA_004023965.1. NCBI lineage: Eukaryota > Metazoa > Chordata > Mammalia > Carnivora > Mephitidae > Spilogale > Spilogale gracilis. The sequence continues at coordinate 37,100 of PITA01003037.1, read as the reverse complement.
CTAAACCCATACTATTCAAAACAACAAAACCCCCCGGCCAGTACTAGGCAGACCACATGAGGGTCAGGGTGGGTGGACCCAGTGAAGGGTTACTTGCCTGACACTGTTTTTCTTGGGGCTCAGCTTCTCCATGTTCATTCAGGGGCAGGTCCGTGGGGCAAGCCCACCCCCTTCCCAGTCCCTTCTGTTGACACCTTCCCTCCTGCTCTTTACCTCCTACCTCTTCATGCCACCAAGACAGGGAGAAGATCTGGTGAGAGTTATTCTGTTTACTGACTGGTGGATGACACTGAATCCTTCCTCCAGCAGCCAGCCATCTGTGTTGTCAAATTTACTCATCCTTAAATACAGCAAATATTTGACAATACACGGCTAGACACACTGCACTGGATGCTATGGAGAGCAGGAAAACAAATCTGATGCCCCATGTTTAGGCTTTAGTAGGCTTATATAGTAGGAGTTCATTGGCTGCCTACCCAGCACCCACTGCTCCTGACTCTGCTTTGGAAAACCAAGCCCACATAGAACAGCCACGTGGTCCTGATGGCACAACCCTGCCTTTGGCTCCAGAGTAATCCATGGCTCTTGCCACATCAGATGGGCAGGCCTAAGTTATTCAGTGTGTGGTTCCCTCCTTGCCCATCGCCCATTGTGTCTAGTTCAGGATGTTTGGGTCAGAGTAAAGCTAGGGACTTAATGTTTAATTTATTTCCTTTGATATGAGGAAGGAAATCTGTAACTTCAACAGCTGCTTTCATCCACGGCGGAGGGCAGCCTTGGAAGAAGGCTGACCCCTGGAGAGGTCAGCTGAGAGTAGAGAAAGGATCACAGTGCCCTGATGAAACCATACTTGAACTTTGTCCTACCATTGGGCTGTTTTCAATTATGTGAGCAAGTAATTCCCTGTATCACTTTGAGATAAACCTTACCACAGAAACAATCTGCCATAAGATAGATATAAATAAAAGGGAATGAGAAGTGTCATTAAAAATGCAAATATGGGGCGCCTGGGTGGCTCAGTGGTTAAGCTCAGAGTCCTGGGACTAAGTCCCTCATCAGGCTCCCTGCTCGGCGGGAAGCCTGCTTCTCTCTCTCTCTCTCCCCCCGTTTGTGTTCCCTCTCTAGCTGTGTTTCTCTGTCAGATAAATAAATAAAATCTTAAAAAAAAATACTTGTGGAATTCAGAGAAAGGATAGAATACTTGATACAAGGGGATTAATAAAGGCTCTATGGAGGTGACCTGAGCTGAGCTTTATTTAACCCTAACAGTTGGTGTCTTATTATATATATCCAGACTTTGAGCTAGCATTTTTCATGTGCTAGCTCATCTAGTCCTCCAAACAACCCCACAAGGTGGTTGCTTTTTACAAAATGAGAATGTTCTTTCAGAATAAAGCACAATTCCCAGCCAAACATGTGATTCCCCCCTCCCAAATTTTTATTTCTTAGTATCTCTTACAGTATGACCACAAGACTAAACTCTGGCCAAGGAGATGATGCAGAGCTGTGTGGACTTCCAAGAAGTTTCCTTAAAGCTAGGGACAAGCCTTTCTTTTAGGTGGGTTGGAAGGCAAAGATCATGGCAAGAGGCCCAACAACTACCCTGGATGGCATGGAAGCCACACACTAAGTCAGACTGCAGACAGCAAAGAAAAAGAGCCTAGTCCCTGATCATGTTGAGAAGTCTCCCTGCCCGTGTTGATCTTTCTTCCTTTTTTTTTAAGAGAGAGAGTGAGAGAGAGCATAAGAACAGGGAGGGGCAGAGGGAGGGAAAGAATCTTAAGCAAGCTCCACGCCCAGCATGGAGCCTGACATGGGGCTTGATCCCACCCCCCTGATATCATGACCCGAGTGGAAATCAACAGTTGGACAATTAACTGACTGGGCCACCCAGGCGCCCCTATTTGATTCTTTTTGGGAGAGAACTTCTACCTTGAGTAAGCCAAAAAGAGCATTTGGCAGTTTCCTTCACACAGCCCTGAATGGAAGTCAGGCTGATCCACTAGTATTGCCTCCATGCAGAGGGGAGACGCTTACCCGCACTTACCGCAAGCGTGAGTCAGGGTCAAACATGCTTCTCCGATGCCTCAAGTCCAGGTTTCGACCCCCACCTAGGAGCCCTGAGAAACACACAGGGATTTGTACAAAAAATAGCTCATACAAGGCCTGGCATTCCTTAAACCACCCAAGATTTCCTGTGATAGCCAGAACTTCTAATTTGACAGAGTGAGTCTGTCCTTTAACTTTATTCCTGAATTTGCAGTTCCCCTCCATTTCCCACATAACATGCCCCCCCCCCCTCGGCTTCGGAATCCATAACCAACTCTGCTTCCCCCGAGGCTACTGGGAAGTGATCTGGCTCCATGCTGCAAAGGTAAAAAGGTACTCCGAACAATCTGACTACTTGTCCCACGTCTAGGAAAGATGTACGGGTCCAGAAGACAGCAATTGCTTAGGCCGCGCTCGGCATCAGCCTGAGCTCTGATGCTGTGAATCAGGCAGAGAAGTGAGCGGTTGGGGAAGGGGGCAGGGCAGGGCCTCTGAATTACTCCTTCACTCCTCTGGAGCAAAGTTCTAAGAGGTCCTTTTTGCTTTAGATATGTGGTTCATAGCATGATATGGTTCAAAGGGTACTCCTTTAGTAGATTAAGAGGTGTATAAAATTACAGTGTATGTGTATGAATTATAGTGCAGACCGCCCCACTGCACGGCAAGTCCTCGGAACACTTATTAACTGAACACTCAAGGGGGGACTGACAAAGGTGCTTCAGGACAACTTAGGAAAACTGTCTAATACCAATCCAACTGACATTTTAAAACAAAAACCAAATAACCATGAATTCAGTCTCTCTGAGACTAGGCCTCTTTTCAGGAAAACTTAAGGGGCTGAGTTCTGCGCATGAAAACATTCTAAAACGCCAAGTTAGTTCACTGAATCTGCTCTGGAATCCCCCATGCATGGGATCCAAACAAATCCCTGTGTGCCAATGGGGGGTGAAGACTCAGATCCTTCAGCTGATAAGGAAACAGGGCATCCTGGTTTCTGAAGTTGAGAACTCAGATTCTCACCACTTTGGTGTATGCACACACACACAGACCTGAGGGTATTAGAGAAGTGTATACAGACTCAGGAGTCTAGAACTGCACTGTCCAAATATGGATGGCCACTAGTAACATGCGGCTCCTGAGCACTTGAGATGTGGCTGGTCCAAGCTGAGATGGGCTCTAAGTGTAAAATACACTTCATATTGTATCAGGACTTTATATAAAAACATATAAAATCCCTCAACGATCTTATGTTGTATATGTGAAAATTTCACCTGTTTTACTTCTATTACGTAGCTATGAGAATTTTAATTTTAAATTACTTATGTAGCTCAAATTATACTTCTCTATTTCTAGAAATTCTGGATAGTGCTGATCTAGAAATCTTAATTTAGACAAAATATCACAACTCCTTTGGAAGCAAAATGTCAAATTAGATCATGGCAAACTCCAACCAAGAAAATGCTCACCTCCCTGCTTTCAGTGTTATTTATTACACACAATATTCACTTCACTGCCAATTTCCTGGGTGACTCCGGGTCAAGGAAAGCCTCCACTCTCATACCAGTTTTCCCCCAAGCTTAACTTTCCTCCACCCAACTCCCAAAGCTCCCAACTCTTGTGGCCCACATCCCAAACATCTGGCACACCCAACGTTCTGTTCCTAGCATCCTCTTCCTCCTGCTCCCACTACACACTCACCCTCAGGGCCATCCTTTCTCCAGTGACTCGTATGTCACTTCACTTCAACTCAGATGATTCAGACCCTACTCTCCTGTTCAGCCCCTACATCTATCAGGGTAAATGTCAGAATGCTCTGCTTTTAGTCAAACTGTAAAAGAAGAATCTATGTACTTTTAAAGAATATAAGAAAAAACTGACTGAAGTTCAAATTCGCAACTGCCTGCCAAAGTTCCGAGAATGGTGGGTGTACACTGAAAGAAAGGTCAAGACCACACAAAGCAGAGTCTATTTATTTACAAAAATTGTTAAATAAAAATTGAGTAATCTGGGTTTTATCTTTTTGTTTTCTATGTCCTCTCTTTGAAGAGGGTAATAAATAATGAAATGTCCCAAAGAAGGGCATCTGAAAAGAAAAGGCCCAAAATAAAACAAAATTAGGCAAATTCACCCATGAAGAAGGAAAGAACAGAGGTTCGGGAAGCTAGGGTGGTTCATTTTGCTTAAGCCTCCGCCTGGGACTCAGGTCATGACCTTGGGATAAAGCCTCGCATCATGTTCCTTGCTTAGCAGGAGTCTGTTTCTCCCTCTGCCTCTGCCTGCTGCTTCCCTTGCTTCTGCTCTTGCTCTCTGGCAAATAAATAAAATCTTAAAAAAAAAAAAAAGGAATGAAGAGAGGTTCTTAATCTGGGACACAAGGATGCAGGTCTGAATCCCTGAAAGTGTAGGCCAGGTTTTGAGGTGTGTGCAGGTCTATCTGTGGAAGCCTGCAGCTTTCATCCAATTTCAAAGCGACTGTGACCCAATAACCACTACTGCTGTAGGGACTTAAAAATGAAAATCGATGAAATTAGAAGGTAAAGAAAGTCATCTATTTTTTACAGGATAAATATCTTCATACACCAGTGACGACATGCCTGTAGTTATTAAGCCCATCACAATGCCCGTCTGTTAACTCTGTATATCTTCACGGTGTGATCTTCACCACAACTTGCAAAGTATAACCATTCGGCGCCTTCTGCTTCAGTCTGTTCAGTTTGCCCATTACAATTCTTCCAGCTTAATTTTCTGATGGTAAGTGTATGACTTTGGCTAAAACAAAGATACAGAAATCATGAAAGGAACGCATGCTAGGACTACGAAATATTTTACTGTGTATTAATTACTCTGCTCTTTGTTATTAATATTGTTAACATGAATTGAAGTCAAAACCTGAAAATCAAAGTGTACAGGTCTGACAAAAAGCAGGATCAGGCCTATAGATACCAAGAACAAACTGACAGCTGCCAAAGCGAAGTAGGGTGAAGGGTTCGACAGGGTGGATGAGACAGAGAGTCAGGCTTCCAGTTACGGAACGAGTAAGTCACAGGAATGAAAGGCACAGCACAAGGCATACAAGGACACTGGAATAGTGACATTAACAGGGACATATGGGAGCTACACTTGGGGTGAACACAGCATAACATATAAACTTGTCAAATCACTAAGCTGTACATCTGAAACCAATCTAATATTGTGTATCAACCATATTCAAACAAAAATAAAATTGTAAAAATTAAAAAGCAGGTTCTTAAAATACCATCACTAATACTTTAGCAATTTTATTCTAAATCTGAAAACATCTTACTCTATTTACTTAACTGTCAGACTAAGTATCTTCCCGACTGACAAAGGATACTACCAAAAAGAGCAAGAAACAATAAATTCCTATCAAATTTTGTTTTAATAATCAGTGGAATTCATGAAATGGCTATTAAAATAAGTCAGGGCGCCTGGGGGCTCAGTTGGTTAAGCGACTGCCTTCGGCTCAGGTCATGATCCTGGAGTCCCAGGATCGAGTTCTCCCTCTCTCACTCCCCCTGCTTGTGTTCCCTCTCTGGCTGTGTTTCTCTCTGTCAAATAAATAAAATCTTTTAAAAAAATAAATAAGTCTTTCAGATAACATTATTAAATGTGTTTTATTCAAAATTATTTTATTCTTTTGACTTCTCTGTGACACGGATGGACTCTTACATTTTTACTGCTGGGTAGGGAAAGATAATGAAAGAGTTAATAAACTGCCAAACGAAATAATCTTGCCCAATGAAACAATGAAATAATCTTGGTCTCCAACGTGACCTCTAACTGCATGACCTTGGGCAAGACCCTCTTATTAATGCTCCTTCAACCTCATGATAGGCTTAAAATGCTACCAAACATAGATTATTAATAAATCCCTGTGAAAATATAATACCCTCTAAAAATTTAGCATGCAAATTAGAGCTCCAAACCAAAGAGGAATGGAGTTAAAAACTTAAGTAGGTTTTAAGGCAGTAGGCCCTGAAAACAGCACCAGAGCACACAAATTCTACTTTCAGGAGCTAAGAGCCCACATTTCACCAGATGCACTCTCAGGATGAAAGGGAGGTAATGAAACACATTTTAAAAATCAGCCTACCAGAACCTATGCAACCACACGACTGTAAGCCCTCCCAAGTGGTCACTCTGGAGGTTACACACGCTTCAGCAATCCTATTGTACATTAGTGGTTCCTGAAATTCTTCTCAAGGCAATGCTTCTGCACTGTACAGGCTATGACTTGAACACTATTTCAATGACAGTACATCTTTCGTGAGTTTGACTCTGATTACTAAAGGCAGTCAAGAGTCATCAGGAGATGAGCTTTTTAAAAAATGAAACCAATGCCGAACTTAAAAAAACTGATAAAATGAGTACAATTATAAAAGGTATTTAGTTGATTTTTTTTGCATCACCAGTAAGTGGTTCTGAACAGAGTTCCTAAACAGAAGTTTGAACAATATTTTAAATGACACCGACACAACTAGAATTTCATTTATTATTGATAATATTAAAGATCTCTTATTTCATTGCAGTAATGGTTTGACGTAGTGACATTACTAACACAAGTATATACACGTTGACCCTTAAACAGCACGGATTGGAACTGCACAAGTCCACAGATTTGTTTCAGTACATACGGTACCATAAATGTATTTTCTCTCATGATAATTCTTAACATTTTCTTTTCTCTAGCCTACTTTAGTCTAAGACTATAGTACCAAATAGATATATAAAATATGGGTTAATCCCCTGCTTATGTTATCAGTAGGGCTTCTAGTTAACAGTAGGCTATTAGTAATTAGGCTTTTGTGGAGTCAAAGGGTATATAGTTCTAACCCCCCCCACTGTTCAAGGACCAACTGTATATTGCTTCCCAGGGGAGCTACCTTGAGGAACAGTATTTATTTTGCTATATAAGCTTTAAGATGGTGGGTTTCCTTTTTTGGATAATATTCCCTTTAAATCTCACATGTTAATACAGACCACATTTAGAAGATAGAGAGTTTGGGGGAGCCAACCTAAAAGTCAGTGTTTGCTTGTATTACCTTTGTACGTCATTATTAGCAAATACTTTCATTGGAAAGGTACCTAAAATTTGGTAACTGGGATAGTTACAATAAAAGTAATATAATGTGGTTAAGTCGGGAATTAGTTCTTACAAATCTAACACCATCACAATGACTAAAAAAATCTTAAAATAAAAAATACAAATTCTGTACTTGCCCCCTCCCCATGCTTTCTAAGGGGCTTCCTGCCAGTATCCCACATTCAGAATCTGTGGAGGACAGCGAGCACCATGGGCAGGGCAAGGTGAAAGGAAGGTGAAAAGAAGGGAGGGAGCCCAGGAAGAGAAAGAATTTCAAATGCCTGGAATATGGAATTTTCACTGGAGTACTTCCCTCTTCCATAAGCAACAGCATGAACTATTTCAATTATTAAACCTACCATCAGAGGGGGAGAGAACCCTAAAGGGCAGCAGGCAAAAGATTAATTTTAACTAATACAATTATTATGAGTACTAACATCCTTTGCCAATAAAGAGACAAACTTCTCTGGATGAAATATCTTGTAAAGGAGATGTGCTCACAGGTCTCTCTTCACCAAGCTCATCATTTTCATCATGATACTGTCATTTGGAATTATATTTGACGTTCTATTTTGAATAGTTCAGACACATGAAGGTTGAAGAATCCCCCCTCGCCAAAAAAAAAAAAAAAAAAAACCTGACAGAATGAGGTTAGTGATTTTTTTTATTAATTTAGACATTTTCAAGAACAGTTTGGGTTAAAAATTAGGTTAAAGGGCACTTGGGTGGCTCAGGGGGTTAAGCTTCTGCCTTCGGCTCAAGTCATGATCTCAGGTTCCTGGGATTGAGGCCCGCATCGGGCTCTCTGCTCATCGGGGAGCCTGCTTCCTCCTCTCTCTGCCTGCCTCTCTGCCTACTCATGATCTCTTTGTCAAATAAATAAATAAAATCTAAAAAAAAAAAAAAAGATTAAAAAAAGATCCTGCTATCTAAGTGGGTGAGGGTGGGGAGAGGGTTGTAAATGATAGGTGCTCTGAGCCAGCTTAGGAGGTAAGAGCCCATGCCCAGGGCATGAGGCTCAGGGAGCACTTAGGACACCGAACAGTTTGCTCCACCATTTCAGCTGAAGCATTCAAACACAAAATGAGGCTACCAAAACACAGTCTATAATGTTTCCAAAAATCACCTATATTTTTAATCCAATTTTATTACAAATCTACTATAGTCACTTTCTAGAGGCATCATTATGAAAATCACTTTCATCTCAAATGTGTTGTCTATAAAGATATTATGCAAACAAGCAATCTGTTCAAGCAAATTTAAAAATCATGTACAATAGAGAAACAAACATCAGTCTCAAGAGACTACCACAGTACTATATAGTGGTTAGCGGTAAGCACCATGAAGAGAGATTTGTGCCCTTCTCTGTGTAAATGTGGCATAAATTTGCCACTAAAGACAAATACTGTATGATTTCACAAACAGAATCTTCAAAAAATAAAAACAAAAACTCACAGGAAAAGAGATCAGATTTATAGTTACCAGACCAGGGAATTCAGAGGAAGGTTGTCAAAAGGTACAAACCTTCAGACATAAGACAAGGAAGTACCAGAAGCGCCACGTACAACACGAGGACTTCAGAGGACACTGCTGGATGATGTACACGGAAGTTGTTAAGAGAGAAGATCCGACGAGTTCTCATTACAAGGAGAGATTTTTTTCTTTTATTCTCTCCCTTCTTTTTATCATATGTATATGAATAAACAGATGTAACTGAACATACTGCAGTAACATTTCATAATGTATGTAAATTCTGCTATTTGCCATAAATGTACAGTCACCTGTACGGATTACTTCTCAATAAAACTGGAAAAAAACTGCTACTAAAACCTTGATGCTTTGGTTGCCTGGGTGGCTCAGTTGGTTAAGTGACCGACTCTTGATTTTGGCTCAGGTCAAAATCTCAGAGTCCTGGAATCCAGCCATGTCTGGCTTCCTGGCTCAGCAGGGAGTCCGCTCCCTCTCCCCCCTCCACAAACCCTTTCCCCCCCGCTACACGCTCTCTCTCAAATAAATTAATCTTTAAAAAAAAAAAAGATCTACAAAAGAGCAACTTATTTTTTCAAGATTAAAACTCAATGCTTTATAACAATTATACTTTGTATAATTATAATAAAATCTAATCTGATGGAAGTAAAAATAACAAGAAAATACCTTTGACTTGTTTCTACACAGTGGATCCAGTCATTTATTTCTGGAACTTCATCAGTCTTTTTCCAGGAGTATAAACAAACCTTTCCACACTCTAATCCTACAGCAACAACATACCTGTTTTTAAGGGAGGAAGGGAAGACAGTGAATAATTAGCATGAGTTTCTGTTGTCTCCATCATCACTCTACCAGAGCTCTTTACTGTGTTTTTTTAATTTTTTTACTTTTACTTATAAAAGGCTCTGGTTAAAAGTGCCAGCCTCGGAGAGAGGGCTCCTGCCGCGCCCTCACAAAGACCCCTCTCCATCCACAGTGCAGTTTTCCCTCTGGCCTCTGTTGACAGAGCCCACAAGCCAGCATTTCCCTGGCTGGCTGCAGGGGCCCTCGTTCTGCTGCAGATACTTGTTACCACGAAAGCAGCACAGTTCCAAATTTGGTGAACGAAGAACCTCTGAGCCACACCCTCCCAATCCCCATCTGCCCACTCAGAATATCATCAAGTTCTATCAATTTAACAATTCTTATAAGAAATGTTAAGATTATGAAAAAAATAGCAACTCAGAAGCTAAGAGAAACCACAAAGGAAAATATAAGAGGACTACATATGAAGAAATCAAGTGTTAACAAAAATGTAAAACAAAGCCCCACTTGGGAGACTGACCGTTGGGAAAGGTTAAGCAGTGGGCAGACACTGACGGCTGTCACTGCTCCGCCCACGTCCAGGACAGAGGAGCAGGGGCCGATGCTGTGTTCCATGGAGTCATCACTGGAGTCGCATTCGCCCCACACAACCACCTAACACAGACAGATGAAATTCTGTACAGCTTTCTCTTTGCAAGGCTTCCAGCAATGCATTAGAGTATAGACGGCACAGATAATGCAAAATATTCACTCTAGCATTTTAAAAAAATGCCTCATTTACATTTGCAGATGATGTTCCAGGATTTCAGAGTATTTCAAGCATCACAGAGATGCCACGGGCTAGCAGACACAAGTCTGTGAGACCTCAATTACCTAAGTATGCTGGTCCAAACATGGACTGTCCCTGCCCAGAGACCAGGGATCGTCTAGCACCCTCTTTTATACTCAGGAAACCAGTTCTCATCTAGGGAGAGTCTATTGGTCACATCCTCACCAAGAGGCTTGTGCAATTCTTCAAGAAGTTACCATACAATGCATGGGGACCAATCAAGCCCAGGCTCTTCCTCTATACCACCAACTACTCAGGGAAATAACTCAGCATTCAGGAGCACATAACTGGGACGATACCCTGTGTAAGAAATGATGCTTCCCTGGAAGGGTTAGGAGTTAGTTGGACAGTAAGGCAGTCAGGGCCAGGATCCCCAACAAGAAAATACAGAGTCAGAACAACTAAAATAAAATAGCACTAACATTTTGCTTTGCAGCCTTTGCAGACATGACTTCTGTAAAACGCCCTAAAATAAGACAATTAACCACAAAAGCATTTGTCAATGTCCCAGGCAAGGGGCAGTTAAAACCTAAGCCCTCAGATGTCAGCATAAAAGGATCATCAAGGGGCGTCTGGGTGGCTCAGAGTGGCTCTGCCTTCAGCTCAGGTCATGATTTCAGAGTCCTGGGGTCGAGCCCCACATAGGGCTCTCTGCTTGGCAAGGAATCTGCTTCCCACTCTCTCTCTTTCTCTGCCTGCCTCTCAAATAAATAAAATCTTTAAAAAAAAAAAAAAAGGACCATCAGCATGTGGATATTAACCCTAACAGGTGGACAAATACAGGACCAAAGCCCTGATTGGCACAACTGAGCACACCCTGACTACTTAAAAACGTTCTGCAAAAGATCTCCTAAAACCCCCTAAACTTAGAAACTCCAAGGGCAACCGACTCGGGTCCCCCTCCCTCTCTGGGAGCTTTGTACTCTTGCTCAATAAACTTTGCTTTGCTGCCCATCACTCTTCGCCTGGTCTACCTCTTCATTCTTCAAAGCAGTGTAACCAAGAACTGTAGGCACTAAGGGGAAACAAAATCCCGTAACAGTAGCTCATGCCTCCAGGGGGTGTGACTGGTCACAAAGAAACAGGGAAGTGCAGCAGACGACACTTGCAAAATCCAGATCAAAGCAAGATTCCAAGTAGGAGGTTCTGACCGAGTAATCAGAAGTGCACATCTGAGAATGAGTGGCAGGTGACACTCTGTCCGTTTCAGGTGCGACACAGCCCTGGAGCCCCAGCTGGAGCTGGAGCACGTGCGACTGCGCAGAGGGCAGAAGCAGTCATGCTTCCTCGGCTGCCAGCAGGGCACAGCACAGCAGCATGGGGGAAGAAATAAACCAGCAAATGGACGCAAGTGAAGGTCTAAGAGAAATGAGTGTAGAGGCTGACACTTCAGTGTTTCACTGAGTGACACGTGTACACTAAGCCCTCTGCTTTGGTAATTTGTACAACTAGAGAGGGCAGGGAGAGGAAAGGAAACACTCAACTACCTCCCCACCTCTGGTCTGCAGGGGCACTACAGGAAAAGGAAAGGACATTTTAAACAGTGTGAGGACTGGAGAGACCAGAGGCCAGGGTGAAGGGCCGTGGTCAAGAACCCATTCCTAGCTAACTTGTTTTGATTTTTTTAAAGCTTGGAAAACACGTGCACACCCACACACACTGCTTCCTCCACTGAATGAAAAAGCAGTAAAAGAAAAAAAAAGGCAATAAAAGGCAAAATATTGTAGAGAAAAATTTTAATTCATGAAAGTATGAAAAAGAAAAGAAGCCAACTGTTTTCCTCTTGATGCCCCTCCATCCCTCCTGCTCTTTCAGTTCATTAGTTTTCAACCATTTCATTCACTACTTCTCTCCCACTGGGGCCATCTGATCAACACCATGTGTCTGAAAGGTTTTCTTTTCATATTTGGTAATTCAGAGAAATGTATTTATAGAGCTCAACAAGAAAAGCCTTTTTATGCATGCAACTGAAAACACAGAAGAAAATACAAAGACTGATTTTTTAAATTGTATTAGAAAGTCAGGATTATGTGTTTTCTATCCAACATACCTATAATATTATTTGACATTTGAAAAAATACTAAGTTAAAAACAATTACCTTTTTATCCCGACTCCCAGTGAAGAAATACTTGCTATCGGGACTCCAATCACAAGACCAAATAATCCTACTGTGCACAGCAGTTACCTTGTTGGTGAAGGCAAAGAGGCTGAAAACTGGGTCTGAAAGAAACACCATACACACTACTCACAAGGCAGACAGCTGTTTTTATCTGGTACAAATCTAAGCTTCTGTGCCGTGTACATCATGCCCTTGAGCAATCAATTTATACGTGCGGCGACTGCAACAGAGGAGGCTGCTGGCCCTCACCAAAAGGCTATGGGCATACAGCCGTCTTCCAGCAGGGAATGCTTTTATGCTGCTGGTCATGCTCTAGTGACTGCTGACTAACATCTTCCAGGCACTTAACTAAAAATTAACTTTATGCAATTTAACTTTACTCAAGAAGTAGCCAGATTTACACATAAGGAAAAAAGATTAACGTGCTCTTAAATAATGAAAAAAAAAAAGGAAATAAACAAAAACCTTAAAAAAACCTTTGCCCTCCTAAGATTTAAATGTAAGGTAACATCTAGCCCTCATATGGACTACACCTAAAAAACAGAATTACTTATGAATAGGGAAGAGGAATGTATCTATTAATGGATAATCCATAGAGATACAATAAATTAATGGATATATCATTAGTATTACATTAACTTTTTAACAAGTAAAGGTTGCCCTTCAACAGATGAATGGATAAAGATGATGTGATACATATATACAATGGAATATTACGCCTCCATCAGAAAGGATGAATATCCAACTTTTGTAGCAATTTAGACTGGATTGGAAGAGATTATGCTGACTGAAATAAGCCAAGTAGAGAAAGTCAAGTATCACATCGTTTCACTTACTTGTGGTGCATAAGGGGTAATATAGAGGACAGTAAGAGAAGGAAAGGAAATGGGAAGTAGGGTAATTTGGGGAGGGTAACGAAACATGAGAGACTCTGGACTCAGAAACAAACTGAGAGTCTTAGAGGGGAGGTGGTAAGGGGATGGGAGAGCCCGGTGGTGGGTACTGAGGGCACATACTGCATGGAGCACTGGGTGTGGGGCATAAACAATGAATCTTGGAACACTGAAAAAATAAAATAATATATAAAAAAAGAAAAGGTTGCATGTTGGGAAATCATTAGATGCAAAAGAAATCAGTCTGCTCTAACATATACTGTTTAATGTGTGTCTGTCTCTAAAACACAAGAAACTAAGAGACTAGGAATATTACAAGATCAAACTCCATGCAAGTTATACCAATGGAAAGATTAAAACACAATTAAATAACACGAAGATATTTTAAACACTATAGATTTTACCGAAAGAAATCAGGGGATAGAAACAGGCCATACTCCAACAACACAAAAGTTTCCATCCCCTCTGTGTTTTTATTTTATGCCAGGCTCAGAGGAGAATACAGGTGGGTGTTAATATCCTGCCCAAGGATCATAGTAGTCACAGACAGATACCTAAAATGCCCTTCCAGATTATCAAAGTTATGGTGGTAAGCAGCAGGAAAAAGGTAAAGATAATGGTCCTTCCAGTAAGTTTCATAATTTAACTCTATCTTCATTATTCCTGTCCCATAAAATCCTAGCTCAGAATATGGCACCCATTCAGTTTTATGTAGGCATTCTCTTTTAACAATCCACAAAATCTATGTTTTTTAGATTTTTACGTTCCTTTTAACTGAGATGTCTGAATACATACCACCCTAAGTGTATAATCACAAGGAAGTCAACTCAAAGATCACTGCATTTAAATTTTACAATGAAGGTCAAGTCCTCCTCAGAACACAACCTTGAAAAACTTCACAACAGAGTGACTCTGGCCTTCACCCTGTTATTACTTCTCGTCCTCTTCACTCAGTAGCTCCACAAGGTAGATAAAATGGACGTAAGTGTTATACTAATAATCTTCCAATTGGAAGCTGTTTTACCTAACTCAGGTGAGACTGTGTCCTGCCTTTTCCACAGTGACCAGGTTCGATCTCTGGAAACAGCTAGTAAGAACTTGTCATTAGGTGAGAAGGCCATCTGTGTGACAGTCAAACTGTGAAAAACCAAATTCTGCACCTGTTTCCAAGATGTAGTGTTCCAAAGAATGATGGCTGCATGCTCTTTCTTAGCTGCCTGGAGGACAGAGATGAAGAAGCAATTTAAGTAGAAATAAACTTTAGGAAAAAAAACTCCTATTTTTTAAAATAACATTGAGTATATTTTATGTATCTGTATAAATGCGGAAAAAATTCTGAGGCGATACATACTACTGGGATCAGACTAGGTGACTCATCAGAGACTGACACTGTCATCACAGTGTTTCAACGTTTTACAAGAATACATTTGTCTATTAATTTGTAATTAAGTGTTTGGATCACGATAATGGAGTAACAGGGACCAGACTGACTCTATGTATGAAATAACTAAAAAACCAAACATAATACCTGAAAATAACACTCCAAAACACAAGATATCTGACAATAAAGAACACTGATCTCTGAGAGACAAAATGAATTTGAGTGGGGGAAAAAAAAAGAAAAAGAACCTCACTAAACTCTATGACAACTTCAAGGAGCCAAAGATGTATAACTCGAGTCCCCAAAAAGGATGAAAAGTAAGAATAATTGAGATAATGGCCAAAATATTTCCAAATTTGATAAAAGCAATAAACATACAGATCCAAGAAGTTCAGTAAAACCCAAACACAGCAAGCATGAAGGAAATTATATTGACAATAATCAGATTATTTAAAACCAGCAATAAACATAAAATTGCAGTGGGGGGGAGAAAAAAAAAAACTACCACCAAGAAACAAAAGAATTATAGCAGACTCCCATCGCAAAAAAAAAAAAAAAAAAAAAAAAAAAAGAGCTACATCTTTAATGTACTCAAAGGAAAACCAACAATTCCTTACCCACTATAAAAATCATTCAAGAATTAGGGAGAGATAGATTCTGTCAGACACGCAGATGCTCAAAAAATTTATGATCAGCAGAAGTGCATTACTAAGAATATTAAAGAATATCCTTTAAGCAAAACAAATTGATATCTGCTGGAAATTTTATTTAAATCTCTTCAAAAGATAACTGACCAAAGGAAAAACAATAACAAGATCTTGTTGGAGTTCTCTGAAAAAGAGTCCAAAAACACCAAAGAATAGGCGGAAACAAAAGTATATTTCCATGAAGTTCTTAAATCATACGTGAAAGAGTGCAACATTACTTGGAGGCAGACAGTATGAAATGAAAGACAACCAATAAAATAACACAGTGGTTGTATCTACTACCCAATCAAAAGAAATAAAATGGACTCATAAAAAGCAATCAATCAATCCAAAATAAGTAAAATGAAACAAAGGATGGATGAAATACAAAATAAATAGCAAGATGAAAGATTTAAATCCAAGCATATTATGTTAAATGTGAATAGTCTAATAAATGCCCATGTTAAAATGGAAGATTATCAAGATGAGTGAAAAAGCAAGACCCAACCATATACTGCCTTTAAAAAAAAACCCACTTGAAAACAGCTTAAGAGTACAAGGAGGGAAAAAGATATATAATTCAAACACTTCTCAAAAGAAAGCTGGAGTGGTTATATTAGCATTGGGCAATGTAGATTTGAGAGCACAACACAGTGCCAGAAATAAAGAGGACTGTTCCATAAGGACAAACTAGTCAATCAAGAGAACATATTAAGTCATAAATGTTTTAACAGCAGAGCTTCAAAACATATAAAGTAAAAACTGACTGAAATACAAGGATTAAAAGATAAGCCTGCAATTATAGTCAAAGATATCAAAATTGCTACTTTCAATAAAACTGAAAGGATAAAGTAGACACGAACACTATCAACCAATCTGAAATTCATATTTTCAGAACACTCTAGTCAACAGAAAAGAACACATTCTTTTCAAGTAAACATGGAAATTTACCAAGATTAAATCTCAAGGGACTCAAATCATACTATGTTCTCTGACCACAATCAAATTAAATTAGAAATCAGAAACATATTTATTTGGAAAACAATATATGGAAACTAAATAATACATCTCAAAATAACCATAGGTAAAGGACAACATCAAAGGTAAATTAAAGAACATTTTCAGAGGCGCCTGGGTGGTTCAGTCATTAAGCTTCTGCCTTCGGCTCAGGTCATGATCCCAGAGACCCGGGACCCGGGATCGAGCCCCACATCGGGCTCCCTGCTCAGCGGGAAGCCTGCTTCTCCCTCTCTCACTCCCCCTGCTTGTGTTCCTGCTCTAGCTGTTTCTGTCAAATAAATAAATAAAATCTTAACACACACACACACACCATTTTCAGTTAAGTGAAATGAATAGAACACATCAAAATTTATGGAATGCCTCAAAAATAATATTTAGTAATTCATAGCACTCAACACCTATATTAGAAAGATCTAAAATCAGTGGTCTCAGCTTTAACCTTATTAAACTAGAAACAGAAAAGGAAATGAAATCTAAGAAAAAAAATAAATAGGTGCCTCAGTGGCTCAGTCAGTTAAACGTCTGCCTTTCACTTGGGTCATGATCCCAGGGTCCCTGGACTGAGTCCCATATCGAGCTCCCTGCTCAGCAGACAGCTGGCTTCTTCCTTTCCCTCTGACCCCGTTCCTACTCGGCTCTCTCTCAAATAAAATCTTAAAAAACAAAACAAAACAAAACAAAAAAAACCCCCCGCAAAAATCAAATAAATAGAAACAAGAACAGAAGCAGAGGAAAATCAACAAAACCAAAAAGCTGGTTATTTGAAAATATCAAAAAACCCCACAAAACCGTATTATTTTCCTGATTAATTCTCAGAATGCTTCCCTCACCAAAACAAAAAATGCTGAGGTGCGGGTGAGGTGTGAGAAAGAAGACACAAATTTCTGAAAGCAGTTATAAGAAAGGTGACATCAGGGGCGCCTGGGTGGCTCAGTTGGTTGGGCAACTGCCTTTGGCTTAGGTCATGATCCTGGAGACCCGGGATCGAGCCCCACATCGGGCTCCCTGCTTGGCGGGAGGCCTGCTTCTCCCTCTCTCACTTCCCTTGCTTGTGTTCCCTTTCTAGCTGTGTTTCTCTCTGTCAAATAAATAAATAAAATCTTTAAAAAAAAAAAAAAAGAAAGGTGACATCACCAGAGATTCTACCGATATTAAAAGGATCATAAGAGGGGCACCTGGGTGGCTCAGTTGGTTAAGTGTCTGCCTTCCGCTCAGGTCATTATCTCAGGGTCCTGGGATTGAGCCCCACATCAGGTTATCTATGTAACAGCCTACTTCTCCCTCTGCCTGCCCCTCAACCTGCCTGTGCATTCTCTCACTGTCAGATAAATAAAACCTTAAAATAAATAAATAAATAAATAAGGATTTAAGATAGTATTATAAATAAGTTCATGTCATGTCAACAAATTTGACAGCTCACATAAAAGGGACAAATTTTCTGAAAGATAGAAACTACTAAAGTGCACTCAAGAAAAACTGGATAACCACATGCACGAAAAGCAACTTTAACCTATATTCCAGATCAAAACCAAGAATTAAAGATGTATCATAGGTCTAAATGTAAACCTTAAAATCTATAAAACTCCTAGAAAAAAAATGTAGCAATCTTTGTGATATTGAGTTAGGCAAAGATTTCTTAGATATTACACAGAAAGCACAAGAAAAACATTGGTAAAATTAGGCTTCATCAAAACATACTACAACTTCTGCTCTTTGAAAAACAATAATTATCTAAGTAGCATTTATCTGATAGTTGTATCCAGTGTATATAAGAAACTTTTCCAAATTCAGCAGTAAGAAAACAATGCAATAAAGAAATGGGCAAAAGACACGAAGATACTTATCAAAGAAGAAATACAGATGGAAAACTAGCACATGAAAAGATGCTCCACATTATCGGTCATTAGGAAAATGAAAATTACAACCACAATGTTACAATACCAACATTACCAATACCAACTAAGAATATTAAAGAATATTAATGGCTACAAAGATGTACACACAGAGTACTGATGAGGGTGTGGAACACTAGGAACTCCCACTGTGAAATGGTATAACCACTTGGGAAAGTAACGTGGCAGTTTCTTAAAACTTTAAATACACATCTATGGGTGCCTGGGTGGCTCAGTTGGTTAAGCATCTAACTCTTGATTTCGGCTCAGGTCATGCTCTCAGGGTCTTGGGATCAGGCCCCTTATTGGGCTCGGTGTTCAGTACAGAGTGTACTTGTCCTTCTCCCTCTGCTCCGCCCCCTGCTTCTGCTGGCTCCCCCCACCCTAAAATAAATACATAATTTTTAAATAAATAAATAAACATACATTAATAATTCTACTCACAGGTAATTTATTCAACAGAAATGAAAGCATATATCTGTATGTATACTTGTATCAAATATTCAGAACTGCTTTTAGGTTAAAGCCAAAAACTGGAAACAACTCAAATGTCCACTAATAAGTGAATACATTAGGGGCTCCTGGATGGCTTTGTGGGTTAAATGACTGCCTTCAGCTCAGGCCATGATCTCAGGGTCCTGGCACTGAGCCCTGTTTTGGGGTCCCTGCTCAGTGGGGAGTTTGCTTTTCCCTCTGACCCCTCCTCCCGGCTTGGGTGCCCTCGGCTCTCTCAAATAAATAAAATCTTTAAAAAATAATAAGCAAATAGATCAACAAATTGTAATATATCTGTAAATGGGAAACCCATTCAGCAATAAAAAAGAATAAATGCTCATACATGCAACAACATGGATGAATCCCTAATTCTTGTACTGAACTAAAGAAGTCGGACCACAGAAAAGGAAAAAAAAAAGAGCACATGTATGTATGATTCCATTTATACAAATTTTAGAAGATGCAAAGTACTCTATCATGACAGAAAGTTAGTGGTTTCCTAGGGATAGGGCGGGTGAGGGTAAGAAGGGACAGGAGAGAGGACTTACAAAGGAGCAGCGGAAATTTCTGGGGTTGATGGCTATGTTCATTATCTTAATTGTGGTTATGATTTCATAGATCTAAACAAACATATGTCAAAACTTATCAAACTGTTCACTTTCAACATGCAACTTATAGTATTCTAACAACACCTAAATAAAGTTGTTAAAAACGTTAGTTTTGGGCGCCTGCGTGGCTCTGACGGTTAAGCGTCTACCTTTGGCTCAGGTCATGATCCTAGGGTCCTGGGATTGAGCCCCGGCATAGGGTTTCCTGCCAAGCAAAGAGCCTGCTTCTCCCTCTCCCTCTGCCTCTCCCCATGCTTGTTCTCTGTCTCTCTCTCTCTCTCTCTCTCCTTCTCTCAAATAATAAAAATCTTAAAAAAAAAAAAAAAGTTAGTTTCAAAGGGAGATACATCCAATCTTTTGACTCACCAATTAAAACCAAATGTGTGGCTGGCATCCTCAATTCAAGACACCCAGCTACCTTCAGGCAAACCTTCAAATTTAAACTTTCCAATCCACACCTCTTTTCTACTACTTATTAAAATATAAAATTCACAGAAAAAGTATACAAATAACAGTAAGAAAGTTGTACACATTTGCTAAAAGCAAGCCCATGTAAAAAGGAAAAATAACCAATTAATGACTGACAGTGCCTAAAGCGAAAAACAAATCAGGTGCTCAGTAGAAGCATGGCTATTCCTGCTACTAAGTCCATTCTTTCCACAGACCCCTGTAACAAAAGGAAGCAGTCTTAGTACCACCCTCAGAGGGGACAACAAGCAAAGGACATGAGGCAGGAGGGCCACAGCAGTATTTCTTATGATGACTCTCAATACAGAGAATGGCAAGAAGCTGTAGCAAAAGCAGAGACAGAGGGGCCCAACCAGATAGGCAGCTCGAGTCATCAGCTTAAAATGAGTAAATAAATTTTAGAAAATGTAGAGAAATATGTGGGTCTCAGACTTTTCAGACAATCCTCCATACATATTGACTCCACAGAATATGGGTAAACACCGAATGGTGAGCCTGAGATCGTTCTCACAGACAGAAGCTTGAAGAGCACTATTCTGCAGTGCCACATGCTAGTAAGCCAGCCACCACCCTGCCTCACCCTGGCCTGGGCTGAGGGACTCCATTCACTCCAGTCAGTCCCATGTCTGCTCCTGGATGAACCGTCAGATGGAGTGGAACACGCTCCAGGTTTCACCTTCTCATTCCCCTGTGTCTTCAGGACTCCCAATTATTTTAATTTATTGCATTTTTAGGTCATTTAAAAATACCTGATTAACTCAATCAACCCAAACCAAGTATTTAAGAACAAAAGGGTGTAGCTGAAACAGACTTAAAATTCAACTGCAGTTTTATGGGTTTTTTTAAATTATATATATATATATATATATATATATATATATATATATATATATATGATTTTTATTTATTTATTTATTTGACACAGAGAGAGAGATCCCAAGTAGGCAGAGAGGCAGGCAGAGAGAGAGGAGGAAACAGGCTCCCCACTGAGCAGAGAGCCCAATATGAGCCTCGATCCCAGGACCCTGAGATCATGACCTGAGCCGAAGGCAGAGGCTTTAACGCACTGAACCACCCAGGTGCCCAACTTTATATATTTTTAAGTAAGCTCTACACCCAACATGGAGCTTGAACTCATAATAATGAGATTAAGAGCCACATGCTCTATTGACTAACTGAGCCAGCCAAGCGCCCCCTCAATGAAAGCTGCTGAAGGGACAGAAGGGAAACGAGACTATGAAAGCAAGATTCAGAAAAAAACAGGCCTCAGTGGTCTTTCACAGAGCATCTGCCTCCATCCTCAGAACTTGTAAGAGCTTGACAACTCAAATAACATGTGAACAAATAGAGAAAGAAAGTAGAATTCCTTACCTTACATGCTGAGGCAAGCAGAGTCTTTGAATTGCTACAAGCAACACAAAATATTTCATAACCATGTCCATATCTAAAATTTAAAAGAAAAAAATGCATGATCCCTATATTAGTATATGTATCTATCTTCAGGCTGCAGTTTTAAAATGTGAAAAGAACACAAATCTTTCTAACATATAATTCTTTCAGGGTCATTACATTTTTGTCTAGGCAAACAGGAAAAACAGACAGACTGAGGAAAATGCCAACTTCCTAAAAGTGATGTAACTTATTCAAACAGTAAGATTAAAATACAAGTTTTCACCCCCAGCCAGCCAGTACAACAAAATCCAGAAAAGGTTTTGATGGGAGAAACACAAAAGGGAAAAAGACAAAAACAGAATAATAAATCTTAGAAGTCCTTTTGAAAAAAGAAAAGAAATATACCATATGTCTCTCTACTTTAAAAATGAAAAAGAATAAACAAATCCAGTAAACAGAATACATAGTAATATAAAAATCTTTGTGAAGTTTGATTTTTGCCCCTTAGGAAGACCACTAAAGAATTTTAGATTGGTGGTGGGGTGAGATAATGTAGGTAAAAGGAAAGCAAAGGAGAAATTAAATTGTGGAGAGAAAAAAACAGTCACAAGTTATGACAGAATCAGATCAAAGAGCTTAGCACAGTTTAACTTACAGTTTTTGAACTTCAGGCCATAAAGTATTCTGCAGAAGATGATCTTCAGTGGGAGGTTCTACAATAAATGTATAGTATTACAATTATTTTTTCTACTTTCATGCAAATAAGTGAATTCCATAGGACTTAGGTCAACAGTAACATACCACACTATGTGTACTAAGGACTCTATTAAAACCACTTTTTTACCATTTCTTACCGGTAAGTATGGATGGGTGAAAAGCCACTGGTTGATACTCAAAACTAGCACTAGTTAACAGTTCCTCTTCATCAGAAGGCTGAGAAGCTATATCTCCTAAAAGAAACACATCAACATCATGAATTAGTCCCCACATGTACATGTCCTACACACATCCCAATATTAAGAACATCAGAAAGCAGTGGCACCTCAAAGTACTAATTTTTTTTTTTTTTAAGATTTTATTTATTTGATAGAGAGAAACACAGCTAGAGAGAGGGAGAAGCAGGCTTCCCGCTGAGCAGGGAGCCTGATGTGGGGCTCGATCCCGGGTCTCCAGGATCATGACCTGAGCCGAAGGCAGTCTCTTAACCAACTGAGCCACCCAGGTGCCCCTCAAAGTACTAATTTTACTTCAAAGATGCATCAGTGTGATTCTAAAGCCAAGGGTATTTCAACTACTCCAGTATTTACCAAACATGCTCCCTGAAGCACCAGTCAATTCCATAAAGATTCCTTCCTAACATTTCCCAAACAATGACCTAACATTTCCCAAACTTAAAACAATCAGACAAATTCTTCACGTCAGCCAAATATTAGCATGTGTGGTGGGAGTGCTCCAAGAGGCACACTCTGTGAAAGCTGCACCAATTTCAGGGTTTGTGTATGGACAGAGTACTTAGCATTAAATGTTCAATGGAGCAAACAGAGCATGTATTGTGATTTAGAAAAAGTGTGATTTTAAAAAAATCGGGGACATTTAGGTGGCACAATTAAGCAGCTGACTCTTGGTACTGGCTTGGGTTGTTGGGATTGAACCACACTTCAGGCTCTGCATTCAGCAAGGGGTCTGCTTGAGATTCTCTCTCCCTCTCCCTCTGCTCCTCCCTCCTTCTCTAAAATAAATACATACATCTTTTAAAAATTATTTTAAAAATCAGGAATGAAAATGAGATACATATTATCGAAGTGTGCAACCAGTTTTGTTTTGTTTTTTAAAGATTTTATTTATTCATTTGACAGAGAGAAACAGAGCTAGAGAGGGAACACAAGCAGGGGGAGTGAGAGAGGGAGAAGCAGGCTTCCCGCCTAGCAGGAATCCCGATGTGGGAGTCGATCCCGGGTCTCCAGGATCATTACCTAAGCCAAAAGCAGTCGCTTAACCAACTGAGCCACCCAGGCGCCCCACAACCAGGTTTTAAATACCACTATGGGTTCAAAACTTTTGGACACTTAAAGACTTACCCTGAAAGACAGCTTTATTTGATAATCCCAAAGCAGGGACAGTAGCTCCTTCTGGAAGATCACCGTCTTGCTGGAATAAAAAGTATGATACATATTTTAAACACTAAATATTACTATTATCGCAGGCACACAAAAATGTCATCACGCTCATAAATGCAGAGGAACAATTTAAAGACCACACTGTGTGGATATCTGCCCATACTTCCATTTCCTTTTAAACCAACAGATGGAATGCTAAGCAATCACTCTCCAAAGACAGGCTGCAGTTAACCCTCAACTTTCTACACCCAATCCACAGTTGGCTATCTTCTCATCCGTGAGTTTGTCAAACCCTAACAGCTCAGGGAGTTTCAGAGTCTGATAGAGAGCACTAGTCTGGTTTTTAGCAAAGTGGGCTGAAAATGGCATGCCCAGGCTCTACTTCCAAGAGTCTCCCTAATGATGCTCATGCAAACACCACTGTTTCCTAAAAAGGCACACAGTATTTTCATTAAACATATTTCAATAAATCAATATTTTAAAAAAATTTTACAGAGTGACACTTGAAGTGCCAATAATCTGTTATACCCTGCAATTTAGACCAATCAAATTATCTCATAAAAAACTATGCTAATCATCAACACTGGCACATGTCCAGATGCTAAGAACATCTCTCACAATTTAGACGTTCATACAGCGGCTGGAACTCAACACAAACATGAGCAGTGGAAATTTAACCTATCATCAAGAACAGCTACCCAGGATGTAAGAGACTGAATGCTTTATCTCAGAAACTAAGAAAAGCAAACCAGCATAGAGAAGAGCAGCAAGAAGCACTCCTACAAACCTATCCCCACATTCAGAATGGGAACAAACCCATTCAGCAAGAGGCTTTCCAACCTAGGGAATTTCTGTATCTTAGGACACAGAATTCAGCGTATACCTGGATTAAAGCTCTCACGAAATCCTAAAACCACATTTCAATCCCTAGAACTGAGAGATCCTGAAACTAAGCAATCACTCTCCAAAGACAGGCTGCAGTTAACCCTCAACTTTCTACACCCAATCCACCGTTGGTTATCCAACTATAGAGGAGCTAACTCCACCTCCATAGCTCTACATAATAACCCCAATCAAGACTTCCCTTTTGATCTCATTCCCACTGTCTATTATGAATATAAACAAGCAGAACAGAATCTTAGATATTTTTCAAAAAATCAAAAGCCTGTGTCATGAGGTGCTTAGTATACACTCAAGGAAACTGAATTGGGAATTTTATTTCAAATGACTCACTTTCTTCGCTAGTCTTACCCAGACTGTGTTAGTTGCCCTGCCCTTCAGAGGCTCCGGGCTCAAAGGCATCCTATTCTCACATAATACTCTCCACCCCAAAGTACTTTTTAGGACTTTCTTTGTTTAGGGACCCTCCAACAGCACCCCCTCGTCTAAATCATGCCTGCCTCCCAAGGTCTTCCCGCACTTGACTTTCTCCATTTTTTCCATTTCCCTGGATACAGTACTCTTCACCTGAAAATCCAGAGCTATCCCACTGCTCACTCACACTCTCTCCTTCCTTCTGCCTATCAAGTGTACTTATCCTTTACAATCTCAGAACCAAATTTGTGACCCATCTCTAAGTACAGTAAGGAAGTATGATGCTCACACTTCTGTTTAACACAACTATCTTCCTAATTTCCCTTCAAAAGCACTTCATATTTTCCTAACTTATGTATTTTTTTTTAATATTTTATTTATTTAACAGAGAAAACACAGCTAGAGAGGGAACACATGCAGGGAGAGTGAGAGAGGGAGAAGCAGACTTCCTGCTGAGGACAGCACCTGATGCGGGGCTAGATTCTGGAACTCCGGGATCATGACCTGAGCCGAAGGCAGACCTTTAATGACTGAGCCACCTAGGCACTCCTGTAAATTATGTATTTTTATAAGCAGCTCAAATCTTCTGTAAAAAGAGAGTATAAACATAAAAAATACCTTGCCTTTTCAAAACCCAAACAAAGTCCTATTAAACATTTTCCCATTACCTTAATAGTGACTGCTTCCGTCTATGAATAGTTTACTTTAGCCACCAAAAAAAAAAAAAAACAAACAATGGTCTCATCTAACAATTCCTTCAAGTACTTCAGTTCCACTGCTCCCTACCTCTAACTTACAGCTACATGGAAATCTCCTTGAAAATATGACTTATCTAGGGGTGCCTGTGTGGCTCAGTTGGCTAAGTGTCTGCCTTCAGATCAGGTCATGATCCCAGTGTCCTAGGATTGAACTCTTCATTGGGCTCTCTGCTCAGCAGGGAGCCTGCTTCTCCCTCTGCCTGTCATACCTCTGCTTGTGCTCTCGCTCTAATAAATGAAATCTTTAAAAAAAAAAAAAGGAAAGAAAAGAAAATATGACCTACTATATATTATTTTACTATAGGCACCTAACGCAGTGATGATACATGGTATCCCTGCCTTGATTTAACACTGTAACTCTTTACTATCTATGACTTAGGCTACTTTTTAAAAAATTTTCTGGTTTTAACATTTAAATTATTGCATGCCACAGTGTGCACAGAAGTTTGTCAAGCCAATAATAACATCATTTGACTTCCTTGCTACCCATGAGCTCCATTTACAGGCTTAAGAAAAAAACTTTTTTAACTGAAGTACATTAAATTAGTTGAAACATCAGAGGAATACTCACATTACAAAGTGCAAGATTCAGTGACTGGCCCGTAATGGCACAAAAATTTTCCACAAAATTCCTAGGTGCAGAAAATACTCGAAGAACTTTTTCATCTGCTCCAGATACAAACTGAAACCGACTAATCATTGCCAAACATTTCAGGTCATATCCATGTATCTGAGGCCTGGCAATTTCATGCCAAGTCACCTGGGTATTAAATAGGATAAACAAAAATGATCATACATTTCAAAAGCCAAATTTTTTTCAACAAGCAAAATATCAGATGCAAAATCATTTATTATGCCATGGAAATATGACCACAGAGCATACTCATCCATGTTGTTTAATGATAATTCAATCCTTTTTGTTACTGACTAGTATTTCCTTTACAGTTATATATATAGATATGCATATATATGCACATATACATAAGCTTTTTGATCCATGCACATACTGATAAACATTTGGGTTGTTTCCAGTTTTTGTCTCTTACTGAAAAAGTAATTGTGAACATTTCTGTACTTGTTGATCCATTCATGTACTGAGAAACATTTAGGTTGTTTCTAGTTTTTGTCTTTTACTGAAAAAGCAGTTGTGAACATTTCTGTACAAGTCTTTGCATGGACAGACTTCAATTTTTCTTGGGTAAACACTACCTATAAGTAAAATGGCTAGATGATATCATAGATGCATATTAAATTTTTAGGAAACTGCCAACTATTTCCCAAAGAGTTTATACATTTCACAATCCCACCGGGATTGTGAAAAAATAATTGTCCCAGTGTACAAGACTGCCAGCTCTCCACTCCATCATCAATACTTGGTAGTCTTTTAACTTTAATCATTTTGATAGGTTTATAACAGTATCCCACTGTAGCTTTACTTTGCACTTCCCTAATGACTAATGGGGTTGAGAATCTTTTCCTGTTCTTATTTCCTTATATCTTCTTTGGAGAAAGTATCCGTTCAAATCTTTTGCCCATTTTTTTACAGGACTGTTCGTTTTCCTATTACTGAGTTCTGAGATGTTCTTCATATACTCTGGATATCATTCCCTTACCAGAGAAGTGCTTGGTAAATACTTTCTCCCAGTTTGGACTTGTCTTCTCATTTTCCTGACAGTGCCTTTTGAAGAGCAGAAATTTTACATTTTGGTGAAGTCCAATTTGTCCATTTTTTAAATGGATGATTAATTAAACAACAGCTGAGCTGTAAAAGTAATAAATTACAAAGAGCCAAAGAAAAGCAGTGCAAATCATTTGCTTTTTTAATGGACTCTAGTGTCGCTCCCAAGGTGCTCAACTCCATAATTTCAATCTACCACTGCTACTGAAGTAGTGGCAGATTTCACTCATTTTCCAGGATCGACCCACAGTAAGTTCCAAGAATTTCTGTCAGAAATTAAAGCTGAGCACACAGACTTTCTCTACCACATAGCACAGTTCAATGACTTGCCACTGGTAAAGTCTGGTTGCAATTTTTTAGTTCAGGGCCAAGACTGAAGTCTATTAAACAAAATCGCCCTCAATCACTGCATCTCATACTATATGACTTTAGAAATTAGCTTTTACTGCAGACTTGACAGTGTTTTCTAATTAATTAAACCTGAAATACAAGGGATTGGTGAACTTTTATGAAGAATGCTTACAAAAGTAAATACATTTTGAAAACAATTAACACTTAAATTATCTGAACTGTGAAGAGTATGTCTAAGTTTTTAAGAAAATACCAAACCATCTTCCTAACTGCTGTATCATTTTGCACTCCTACCGGCAGCACATGAGCTCTGGCTGCTCAGCACCCTTCTGTCCACTCCTGACTGCCAGAACTCCTCCCTTAGGCCACTCAGAGCGCACACAGGCACCGTGTCATCGTTCTCACTTGCGTTTCTGCAGTGGCTAACAACGTTGTCCCACTTTTCACTTGCTCAAGGATGTTTTTTTAAAAGATGCACTTTTAAAAAGTGTCAGTCAAGTAGGAAGACCTTTTACCTGGGATTGGTCTTTTCTCTTCCATGGAGCAAAAAGTCGAGTTGTCTGGTCAGTGCCAACAGTGATGATAAACTCTCCTTCTGGATCCCACATTAGGTCTTGGACACCATCAAAATGTCCTGAAATAACAATCTCTGGAGTCCACTCTCTCTGCAATGAAAGTACGCATGGCACATCAAAATAATCAGAGATCACCACTACTCAGAAACAAGTCTAACATGATAATGCCGTCCATCCCCAGGGCTAACGATGGAAAAGACTGAAGCCCCACAGCAAGGTAAAAAGCTAAAAAAGCAAGATGGGATCTTAAAATAATAGGATTCTAAAATAAAAGGATAGGTTTTCCAATCAAGCATATTAGAACTTAAAACATTCAAATATGTGTTGCATCCTTTAAAGCAGCAACCCTGGGAAATTCCCCTTTAGCATTTACCATTTACTGAATGCCTCCTAGATGTCAAACACTATTTAACTTCTCTCTGCCTCAAAGAACTCCACTGTAAAAGGTTACCAAACTTGTACGGTTGTTATGAGAATTAAATGAATTTATATTTGTAAAGCACCCAGAACAATGACATACAATGCTTTATGTGAGTATTTTTTTGGTCCACTACATAAGAAAGAATATTACTGGGGCGCCTGGGTGGCTCTGTTGGTTGAGCGACTGCCTTCGGCTCAGGTCATGATCCCGGAGACCCGGGATCGAGTCCCACATTGGGCTCCCTGCTCAGCGGGAGGCCTGCTTCTCCTTCTCTTACTCGCCTTGCTTGTGTTCCCTCTCTGGCTGTGTTTCTCTCTATCAAATAAATAAAATCTTAAAAACTAATAATAAAAAAAAATAAAGAGTATTATGTAAAATTAGTAGATTCTGAGTATATGCCTGACTGGTTTTATTTTTTTTTAAAGATTCATTTATTTTATTTTATTGTTATTTTTAAAGATTCATTTATTTTTTAGAGAGACAAGAAAAGAGAGTGCACCAGTGGGAGGGGCAAAGAGGGAGAAAAACTCTCAAGCAGACTCCATTCAGTGCAGAGCCCAACACAGTGCTTCATCTCACACTCTCAGATCATGACCCAAGCTGAAACCAAGAGTCCAATGTGAGCCAACTGCACCACCCAGGAGCCCCGATGGCTTTCTTTATCAAGTAGTGTAGAGAACAGAGGCTGAATCAAATCTAGCTAGCCCACCTGCTGAGGGAGCCTGCACCAGCAGCCATGCAAACAGAGACAATGAAATATATAAATGTTGTATGTCTCATCCACAAGCATGTTTTGAACAACCTCAAATAGTAGTAAAACAATCTCTGGAATAAAATTAACTTGTATAAATAGCTAAAAGGTCACCCAAATCCAAGTATGATGAATACAGTCTGCGATTAAACTAAGCTTTATTATTTTCTCTCAAAAAAATTAAAAGGTTGTGACTAAGAACTCCTACTAATTTCTTCTGTGACATAAAAGTTGATACTAAATATAGCACTAATGGGAGTTTCCAAAAAGTTCTGAACAAAGGGCAGCACTTTTGAACTATCAGTACAATCTTCTACTGTAAAAGTCCTACAGTACAGTGTTTTTAAAATCAGCCCCAATTGCAACAAATGTGCCACTCTGGTGCTAGGAGGCTGGGGGGGGGGGGAGCAGAGGGTATGTGGCAACTCTCTGTATTTTCTGTTCAATTTCTGTATGAACCTAAAACTTCTTTAAAAAATAAAGTCAAATAAATAAATAAAACTAATTTAAAAAATAAAAAATAAAGTCTATTTTTTAAAAAGTCACCTTAAATACTTGGTAAGCAGTATCTGAAGTCAAATTATAAACACAAGTAAAGTTGTTTGAATTATGTCCTCTGGTTTGGGTTTCTTTTTACTAATCTGATGCTTTTTTCTATGAAGGCCCTCAAAAACTAGAGCTGAAATATGGCTCAAAGGCACTCTGAGTTAAGAACAAGATTTAGCCTAAAAATACCTTATTTAAAAGTGTCTTGAGGGGGCGCCTGGGTGGCTCAGTGGGTTAAAGACTCTGCCTTCGGCTCAGGTCATGATCTCAAGGTCCTGGGATTGAGGCCCGCATCGGGCTCTCTGCTCAGCAGGGAGCCTGCTTCCTCCTCTCTCTCTGCCTGCCTGTGATCTCTCTGTCAAATAAATAAATAAAATCTTAAAAAAAAATAAAAGTACCTTAGGGGCACCTATGTGGCTCAGTAGGTTAAGCATCCTCCAACTCTTGATTTTGGTTCAGGTCATGATATCAGGGTCGTAGGATTGAGCCCCCCGTCGGGCTTCATGCTCAGCAAGGAGTCTGCTTGGGATTTCCACCCCGCCCCCTCACCTCTCTGTCCTTCCCAAACCCCATGCATATGTGCATACACACTCAATAAAATTTTAAAAATCTTTTTTTAAAAAAAAGTGCCTTAGCTGATGATCCCCAGGCTCATTTCATAGTAGAAACAATCCTTTTGTTTTTTGGTGGGTGTGTACAGTTGACACCCAATTAGTTTCATTAGTTTCAGGGGTACAACATAGTGACTCAACATATCTATACATTACACTATGCTCCCACCATTTGATTCATTTAAACAGTCATGGTAAAGCTTCATGACCAAAGTTACTTACAG
This sequence comes from Spilogale gracilis, assembly GCA_004023965.1. NCBI lineage: Eukaryota > Metazoa > Chordata > Mammalia > Carnivora > Mephitidae > Spilogale > Spilogale gracilis. The sequence continues at coordinate 6,525 of PITA01003037.1, read as the reverse complement.
GAAAACAGAAATGTGAATTTCTACTACTCTTATTTTAAATGTTAGGGCAGCTCATAGTGAATATACCTTGTGATTGTTCTCTTCTTCTATTTATTCATCTATGCATTCAACAATTATGTACCAGAATACAAGGATGAGGCCGACAGCCAAATCTATTCTCACAGAGCTTACAATCTAGTAAAGAAGCCAGGCAATTATATAACGGATTACCATAAAGTATGATGAGGGCTCACCATGTTATCCTGTGGGTTTTCTACTAGTTCTAGTTAAAACGGCAGCTCAACTGTTTTTCTACCATAAGCCCCCAAAAGATGGTATTTCCAGTAAGGCACCAGTTATTTGGATAACAGGAAAGGTTATGTTCAATTATCATCAACGCTACAAGCTTTGTTCTTTTTCTTCTTTTCAGAAAAGTATATTGGAATCTAAGTGAATGGGAATAACACATATAGATAAAACTCAACTTGGATGTAAATAAAAACAGCCTGAAAGCCTATCACTCTTAAATTGACCCTGCGCTGAACTTCAAAATGGATCATGCACACTATTGTCTTAGAACCACTTAAAGAGGAGGAACAAGAAGACGGAGGAGTAGGAGACCTAGATATCATCAGGGCCCAGGAGTTCAGCTAGTTAGCTAACAAACCAGTCCGAACATCTACAAACTCAACAGGAGATTGAAGAAAAGAAAAGCAGCAATCCTAGAAACAGAAAAGCTACCACTTTCTGGAGGGTAGGACGTGTAGAAAAGTGAACTGGAGGGGACATTTGAAAAGATAGACTGCAGGGGGAAGGGCCGGCTCCCAGCCAGCAGTAGTGGAGCAGAGCAGAAAATCAGAACTTTCACATGTCTGCGCCACTGGGGAATGTCACCCTAGAGGCTAAGCAGGGGGTGGAACCCCTGCTGGGACAGTGTGGTCTCAGGACCTGCAGGGTCACAGAAGGACCTAGGTACCTAAGTGTGGTAGAGTTCCCAGTATAGGAGCGGGGAAGCCAGCTGCAGAGACGGAGCTGAGGAGGGGGCTCTGAGCTCAGGGTTACCTTAAATCGTGATCCGAGGCACAGTCAGGCCATTGCTCTTCCAGCAGGGACCCCACAAGTGGCAGATCCGGGGACACTCCCTCCTTCCTCCACTGGGAGGAGCGGTGTGGGAGTGCACTGCAGGAATATGCTGGGTTTGGAGACTCCAAAGGGGCCAAGAGCCAGAGACAGAAACATTCAGTCACAGGCAGGATAAGCACAGAGTGTGGCCGGAGGAGAGGGAGACAGCATGACTGACAGCTTTTCTCTGAGGGTGCACTGAGGAGTGGGGCTCCCCTGAGCTCTTGGCTCCTCTGGGCCAGAGACTGGGAGGCCGCCACCTTCATTACTGTCCTCCAAAGCTATAGGGAAAGCACTCAGGGAACAAGAGGCTACAGAGAGGGAACCTGAGCAGATTACTTAGCCCAAGTAAGGACAGTGCAATTCGGCCTCGGGCAAAGACATATGAGAATCAATACAACAGGCCCCTCGCCCAGAAGATCAGCGAGAACAACCGGCCCACACCAAGTTTACTGATCAATGAGAACTACAGAACTCCAGAACTCGGAAAATGCACCACATTACATGGATTTTATCCCATAATTCTTTAGTCTCTCAAAGAAGTTAAACTTTTTAAATTTTATTTTTTTCTTACTCACTTTTTACCTTTTTCTCCTTAACGTTTTTTTAAGTATTTTTTCTTATCAATACCATTTAAAAGAGTCTTTCTTAATTTTCATTGTTCCACTCATATTCTATCCCTCCACTGTATTTAAACCTATTTTTGGTATACATGCAGGTTTTTCGTTCTTTAAAATTTTGGGATACAGTTTCTTCTAATAGATAAAAATACACCCTAAATCTAGCACATGTCTTTGTTCTAGTCTCCAGCCTCCTCACATTTTTTTTTTTCATTTTTCAACTACCGTCTTATCAATTCCTTTCTTAGAATCTTTTTAAATTTTCATCTTTACAGTCATATTCCATCCCTTCAATCGCATACACCCTTATTTTTGTACATATATCAGTCTTTTCTTTAAAATTTTGGGAGGCAGTATCTTCTAACAGACCAAAATACACCCAAAATCAAGTGTGTGGCTCTGTTCTAGTCACCAGTCTAATATATATATATATGTTTTTATTTCCCCTTTCTTTGCCCCTTGGTTTTGAATCTCTTCTAATTAGGTTAGTGTACATTTTTCTGGGGTCACTGCTACTCTTTTAGTATTTTTTCTCTCATTCATCTATTCTTATCTGGATAAAATGACAAATTGGAAAAACCTAAAAAAAACCAAAAAACAAAAAACAAAAAAAACCAGGCAGTACACACAGCTAGGGACCTAATCAAGAGGGACATTAGTAACATGTCAGAACTAGAGATCAGAATGATGATTATCAAGGTACTAGCTGGACTCAGAAAAAGCATGGAAGATACTAGAGAATCCCTCCGTGGATAAATAAAAGAACAAAAATCTAACCAAGTGGATATGAAAAAAGTTACTAACAAGGTGCAATCAAAAATGGAGGCTCTTACTTCTAGGATAAATGAGGCACAAGAGAGAATTAGTGATAGAGAAAACCAAGTAATAAAAAATAAAGCTGAGAAAAAGAGATCAAAACTCCTGGGCCACAAGGGGAGAATCTGAGAGATAAGTGTTATCATAAGACGGAAGAATATTAGAATTGGGATCCCAGAAGAAAAAGGAAGAGAGAGAGGATCAGAAGGAATATTGGAGCAAATTAGAGCAGAGAATTTCCCTAATTAGTGAAGGGAACAAGCATCACAATTGAGGAGGCACAGAGAATGCTCCTCAATCAATAAAAATAGGTCCACAACCCATCATCTAAGAGTAAAACTTACAAGTCCCAGTGACAAAGAGAAAATTCTGAAAGCAGCTCAGGAGAAGAGGTCTGTAACATACAACATAGAAACATCAGATTGTAAGCAGACCTATCTACAGAGACCTGGCAGGCCACAAAGGACTGGCATAATATATTCAGAGCACTAAATGAGAAAAATATGAGCCAAGAATACTATATCCATCTAAGCTGTCACTGAAAATAGGAGAGATAGGGGCGTCTGGGTGGCTCAGTTGGTTAAGCGACTGCCTTTGGCTCAGGTCATGATCCTGGAGACCCAGGATCGAGCCCCGCATCGGGCTCCCTGCTCGGCAGGAAGCCTGCTTCTCCCTCTCACTCCCCCTGCTTGTATTCCCTCTCTGGCTGTGTTTCTGTCAAATAAATAAAATCTTAAAAAAAGAAAAATAGGAGAGATAAAAAGCTTCCAGGACAAACAAAAACTAAAAGAATTTGCAAACATCAAACCAGCCCTATAGGAAATAATGTAAGAGGTCTTCTAAGCAAAGAGAGAGCCTAAAAGTAACATAGACCAGAAAGGAGCAGAGACAATATACAGTAAGAGTCACCTTACAGGCAATACAATGGCACTAAATTCATATCTTTCAATAGTTACCCTGAATGTAAATGGGCTAAATGCCCCAATCAAAAGACATGGGGCATAAGAATGGATTAAAAAAACAAGACCCATTGATACGTTGTCTGTAAGAAACTCATTAAAGACTCAAAGATACCTCCAGATTTAAAGTGAGGAGGTGGAAAAACCACTTACCAGGTTAATGGACATCAAAAGAAAGTTGGGGTGGCAATCCTTATATCAGATAAATTAGATTTTAAGCCAAAGACTTTAATAAGAGATGAGGAAAGACACTATATCATACTTACAGGGTCTGTCCAACAGGAAGATCTAACAATTTTAAACACCTATACCCCTAACATGGGAGCAGCCAATTATATAAACCAATCAGTAACAAAATCAAAGAAACACATAAACAATAATACAATAATAGCAGAGAACTTTAACACCCCTCTCACTGAAATCGACAGATCATCTAAGCAAAAGATCAACAAGGAAATAAAGGCTTTATGTGACACACTGGACCAGATGGACATCACAGATATATTCAGAACATTCCATCCCAAAGCAACAGAATTCACATTCTTCTCCAGTGCACATGGAACATTCTCCAGAACAGATCACATACTGGGCCACAAATCAGGTCTCAACCACTACCAAAAGACTAGGATCATTTCCTGCATATTTTCAGACCACAGTGCTTTGAAACCAGAACTCAACCACAAGAGGAAAGTAGGAAAAAACTCAAAGACATGAAGGCTAAAGAGCATGCTACTAAAGAATGAATGGATCATAAAGGGAATTAAAGAAGAATTTTAAAAATTCATGGAAACAAATAAAAATGAAATCATACCTTCTCAAAATCTTTGGGATGCAGCAAAGGCAGTTTCTAAGAGGAAAGTGTATAGCAATATAAGCCTTTCTCAAGAAACAAGGAAAGTCTCAAGTACACAATCTAACCCTATACCTAAAGTACAGCAAAGAAAGCCTAAACACAGTAGAAGAAAATAAAGATCAGAGCAGAAATCAATGAAATAGAAACCAAAAGAACAGTAGAACAAATCAACAAAACTAGGAGCTGGTTCTTTGAAAGAATTAACAAGATTGATAAATCCCTGGACAGACTTATTAAAAAGAAAAGAGAAAGGACTCAAATTAATAAAATCATGAATGAAAGAGGAGAGATCACAACCAACACCAAAGAAATACAAACAATTATGAGGACTATTATGAGCAACTATACACCAGCAAATTTGACAATCTGGAAGAAATGGATGCATTCCTAGAGACATATAAACTACCAAAATTGAACCAGGAAGAAATAGAGAACCTGAACAGACCCATAACCAGTAAGGGGATTGAAGCATTCATCAAAAATCTCCCAAAAAACAAGAGCCCAGGGCCAGAAGGCTTCCCAAGGGAATTCTACCAAACATTTAAAGCAGAATTAATACCTATTCTCCTGAAACTGTTCCAAAAAATAGAAGTGGAAGGAAAACGTCCAGACTCATTTTATGAGGCCAGCATTATCTTGATCCCCAAATCGGACAAAGACCCCACCAAAAAGGAGAATTACAGACCAATATCCTTGATGAACATGGATGCAAAAATTCTCACCAAAATACTAGCCAATAGGATCCAATAGTACAGTAAAAGGATTATTCACCATGACCAAGTGGGATTTATTCCCGGGCTGCAAGGGTGCTTCAACATCTGCAAATCAATCAATGTGATACAGTACATTAATAAAAGAACAAGAACCATATGATCCTCTCAACAGAAGCTGAAAAAGCATTTGACAAAGTAAAGCAGCCTATCTTGATCAAAACTCTTCATAGTGTAGGGACAGAGAACACATACCTCAATACCATAAAAACCATCTATGAAAAACCCACAATGAATATCATTCTCAATGGGGAAAACTGAGAGCTTTCCCCTAAGGTCAGGAACATGGCAGGGCTGTCCACTATCACCACTGCTATTCAACATAGTACTAGAAGTCCTAGCCTCAGCAATCAGACAACAGAAAGAAATAAAGGACTCTGAATCAACAAAGAAGTCAAACTCTCACTCTTTGCAGAGGATATGATACTTTATGTGGAAAACTCAAAAGACTCCACTCCAAAACTGCTAGAACTCATACAGGAATTCGGTAAAGTAGCAGAATATAAAATCAATGCACAGAAATCGATTGCACTTCCATACACCAACAGCAAGACAGAAGAAAGAAAAATTAAGGAGTCGATCCCATTTACAATTGCACCCAAAACCGTAAGATACTTAGGAATAAACCTAACCAAGGAGGCAAAGAATCTGTACTCAGAAACCTAGAAAGTACTCATGAAAGAAACTTAGGAAGACACAAAGAAATAGAAAAATGTTCCATGCTCATGGATATGAAGAACACATAGTGTGAAAATGTCTATGCTGCCTAAAGCAATCTACACATTTAATGCAATCCCTATCAAAATACCATCGTTTCTTTCAAAGAAATGGAACAAATAATCCTAAAATGTATATGGAACCAGCAAAGACCCCGAATAGCCAGAGTAATGTTGAAAAAGAAAACCAAAGTTGGTGGCATTACAGTTCCAGACTTCAAGCTCTATTACAAAGCTGAAATCATAAAGACAGTATGGTACTGGCACAAAAACAGACACACAGATCAATGGAACAGAAAACAAAGCCGAGAAATGGACCCTCAACTCTATGGTCAATTCATCTTCGACAAAGCAGGAAAGAATGTCCAATGGAAAAAAGAGTCTTTTCAACCAACAGCATTGGGAAAATTGGACAGCCACATGCAGAAGAATGAAACTGGATCATTTCCTTATACTACACACACAAATAGACTCAAAATGAATGAAAGACCTCAATGTGAGACAGGAATCCATCAAAATCCTTGAGAAGAACACAGGCAGCAACCTCTTTGACCTTAGCCACAGCAACTTCTTCCTAGAAACATTGCCAAAGGCAAGGGAAGCAAGGGAAAAAATAAACTATTGGGACTTCACCAAGATCAAAAGCTTTTGCACAGCAAAGGAAACAGTCAACAAAACCAAAAGACAACC